>OMKZ01011375.1:4111-24845 GCA_900302535.1 Neoniphon sammara | reverse complement strand
GTGTGTGTGTACATCACTGTCAATGTGTGTGTGTGTGTGTGTGTGTGTGTGTGTGTGTGTGTGTGTGTAAAAAGTAAAGTACATCTTCAGGTTGTGTAATGTTTTTTTCATGCTGCATTCATATAAATGAAAGTGCTTTTTTTCTGTAGAGTGTGTGCAAAGTTACGTCCATCCTCAGGTTGTATAATGCATGTTTTCCTGCTGAATTTCACATATTGTAAAATTAAACTTAAACCCATTTTAGTATGATATACACCAATGCACACAAGGCTGTGCACAAATTTATACATATGCATAGATAATCCTACAATGCAAAATCAGAATTGCTTGCCAAGTATAACAGGTGCGTGAGGAGTTTGACTTGATTATTTTGTGCATTATAAAACGCTAACACAATTAAGGGTTACATTGCCACTCATTAGGTGCAGGACAAAACCTAACACGACCTGACATTCAGTGCAGAAAAGATGTACTGTACGACAGTAGGCTGAGCATAAACACACTAGGTATACATTAAAACAGACAGAATTGCAGCACTGTCATAGTTGTTAACAGTCGTGATGGGTTCCAGTGCATCATAGGATCATAGTCCTCAGCACCTTCCACATGCCTCATTTCATTTGAGAATGCGCTTTGGCATTTATAGGGTAAAACAAACATGATCTGCAAGTGAAGTGTGCAGCATATGTCTAGATTCATAAATAGTAAATAAATATATAAATGAAAGGTTTATAAAATGCAACTACACTGAGAGATATCCTACATAACCCTCATCAGTCTCCATGTGCAGATTAAAAGGAGGGGGGGGGCTTAGCAAGGCTGGGTGACGAGGGTAATTGCCACTGGGAAGCTGCTGTTGCAGTGGCGGGTGGTGCGGGCACCGATGTGCTGCACCCTATACCTCAAACAGGTGGTTTTCAGGGTGGGCAGGGTCGGCCGCAATCATCTTTTCTCTTGTCCTGACTCCGAAATCATGCAGGTCTATAATGGAGGGCAGCCAGCAGCTGTTCAAATGACACACTGCAGTCTTGCTTCAGAGCATGAAAAGGCAGAGCCGTGGCAAACTGTGATGGATGTGGAGTGGACGCTTTCACTTACAGGCCTGTAGGATTCAGAGCAGGACGTGTTGTCACATGTTGAGCCACCTAAATTGAAACATAAAGAGCATCCCCTGGATTAGAGTGAAGATGTTTTCATCAGATGGCAGATGGCAGTTTTCAGAAAATGGAACAAATCCACTGCGTGTACAAGGTAATGCTGTTAATTACCAGGCGGAGATTGGCCTCTGGGTTCTTCTGGAAGTCAATCTTCATCTTATGTATGTTAAGCTTAAAGTTGTGCACACGAAGATAACAATATTAGTGCCAGTGTTGTCTGTGATTAGGTCTAGTAAGGTGGTGTCATCCACAAACCTGAGCAGCTTGATTCAGGGGTCGCTGAAGGTGCAATCATGGGTGTTCAGGGAGTGGCAGTTAAAGAGGTCACATGCTGATGTTTGAAATTGGGTAGCATGGTGACTCACAGCAAGAAGGTCCTAAAGTATACATGGTCTCTCTGTGTTTGTGTGTCTCCCACAGTTCAAACACTTGCAGGTGAGGTGAATTGGTTACTCTTAATTGCTCATTGGTGTGAGTGTGTTTGTCTGTGTGTGTTAGCCCTGTGATGGACTGGCAACCAGTCCAAGGTGTTTCCCCATCTTCTGCCTAATCCATGCTGACATAGGCTCCAGCCTGCCAGGGCCATGATTAGAAATAAAGATTTATGGAAAATGGATGGATGGATTAAACTGAAATCTCCAGGCAAAATACGAGTCAGTGGAGGGCCATGTTGAAGTTTTAGCCACATTCAAAGGGGTCTAGGAGTGGGTCAGTGACAGATTCAAGGTAGGGCAGAATTACCTGCTCAAGGCACTTCATTATCACTGAAGTCATGCCATCTGTCTGTAGTTTTTACAGCAGGCATTTTTTTTAATTTTGGGAAGAGGACAATGATATATGTCTTGAATCAAATGATACTTCTGTATTGGAAAGATAGGATCCAGAATTTTCCTAAACACTGATGCAAGGTGGGCGCTGCACTGCTTGAAGGTGCTGGGTGAGCCACTGTCCAGCCCTGCTGCTTTCCTGACACCCTGCCTCCTGAACAGTTTGTACACCTGCTGCTTCTGTTATGCAGTTTAATATTAACACTACCACACTGCTGGTGTGAGTGCTGTCCTGTAGGGAGCAATGGGGCAAATTTGCCATGACACTTCTCACTGTGTAAAACAAGACAGACAGCAGATGGCAGTAGAGTTACTCTAATGAATTTTAATTACCCTCGCAGTCTTTCACCTTTCCCATCCTTCAGTGACAGCCCTGGTTCAGCAGCATAAACACCGGTATGATTCACTGGAAACTGGTTATGTGCCGTGTTGCCATAGCATTCCCAAGCCCCTGCAGCACAATGTAAACTACACAAAATGCTTGGACTGGTGCCCAAACACAGGGCAGTTTCTCTGAATAGGCCTACTCACAAATCCATGGTTGTGTGAAAATATCTTCTGTAACTCCGAGTTCCCGGTAAAAAGGCTTGAAAACAACCTGTATAGGTTAATCATAAAAATGCACAAACTCTGATATTGCACAAGCTGACAATATAAAACCATTTTTATTAGTTACTATTCCACTTCTTTACAAGCATACAGTACATGTTGGTTACAATGCATAAAATGTACACTAGCAGATAAAAATTCAATAATAATAAAACCATACTATGCTACTAAAGTAAACTTTTTGATGATTTATAGTCACCAGTCATGACTTGTTTGTTTTGAGTTAATATCAGTGTAAATTGTACCTATTCATCTTATTAAATCACATCAACATTTATCAGCATTAATAGTGTCAACATTTTTGGCAGAACTGGAGATAAATTTTGAGGTATTTTCTTTCTCAGTTTCTCTGTTGACATAGGGAATGTGAGTCTTTATAACTTGCTTTTTTCCTTTTCACTACTTGAAGTGTCTATAGAAAAGGTAATAGGCCTACAATTCTAGGTGCTGCTGAGCAGAAATATGTTACATCCAACCAATTGTAACTGTGTATATTTGAGTTTGTGGGGGTAATGGGAGACACAGAGCAGGGGCGTGCCTGTGAACTTTTATGGGGCCACATGAGGTGAGGTCTGCACTATTTGTGAATTCAAGCTTGACCCTAAAAAGGTTACAGGGACTTGAGGTGTTGCTGTGACCTTCTGTAAAGCTGTGAATGCCTGGCCTGCCTGCTAAGGTCTCAAACAAACACAATGAGCATACTTATGGCAACGTCTCCCTTTGAAACAGCGAGCGCGCCAAACAATCTGGATCCTATTAAATCCCTTTGTCTTTCTCCCATTCTCCCCTCCTGGTTTTGCTCTCTGTTTTTACTTTATGCTATTCATATTCATTCCATTACAGTCCTCCCCCTCTTTATGCATCCCACAATGCAGTGCGTCCAGGCTGTTAGACAGATGTTTTCATGTGGCAGAAACGTATGAATTTTTTAAGTACAGAAACGCTAGACAAACTCAGTCGTAAACAGATGTTCAACAGAAAGCGGGGGGGGGAATGATCTTCAAAATGGAAAAGTGTACATGTTTGTGTGAGGTTTTTCTATACTGTGAAACTGTATAGAGCTGTAAAAGAGACAACTAGCTTATTGCATTGATCCCAGCAGAAATCCTTGCCCCTACACCACCACCATGACGGAGCAGCTGGCCCGAGCGAGAGCGGCCTCATCTGGAACTGCCATCAGTTGCTTGTTAAAGGCAGTGTGCAAGTGGGGCGGGAACATGGCAGCATGCGGTCTCAGCCAATCCATAACCAGACACTGAGAACTGTGCACAAGCTGCAGGTCACAGAGTAGAGTTTGTTTAGTGTGTGTGTGTGTGTGTGTGTGTGTGTGCGTGCTACATGCCAATGCTGGACCAGACCACGATATAGAGTCTGTTCCTCGTGTCTCTCCCCGGCTCCCCTCCCTGCTCTCAGAATCCTGTCTGTGTAATTGATCCCAGACTGGACATTTGAGTTGCCAGGAGCGATTCATATCGTTTTTATCTTTTAGACAAGCACTCTACTGCTTCCAGATGGGGAACGCACTCCAGGGTTCAAGTTTATTTTTGAAAAAAAATGTAATGCTTTAATGTCTTTACCTTACAAAAACCATGCAGCAAAAAAAACTAAAATAAAAATAAATAAAAACCTACCAAACAGAGCGATGCAGCCTGTCCCGGTCTCGCTCTGCAGGGTGGATTCCACAGGGCATCCGGATAATGAGTTGTTTATCTTTGTTTGTGTTTGTTTGTTTACACGACTACTGCATGTGTGAGGAGAGGCATATTATCATTGCATATTAGAGACATTGTCGTGGTTTGGCTTGTGGTGAGCATATGAGCTTGTAGTGGGGAACAGAGGCCTTGCTGAATGGCTCCTAGTTTTCATGGGAATTTTGGTCTGTTGATTGAATGATCTAAGACTTAATTGCTCACTTTACATTTATACTTAGAAGATTGCACGATGACTTTTCTAATGTTGTTGCATTCTGCGTGTTTTGTGCAAACTAGGCTAAATGCTTTGGCTTTGTATGAAAATTGTACAACCAGTACACGCCCAGTCCTCCTGTGGTTTTAATGTCTATACTTACCATAAAAATATCAACGTGCTACAACTCAACTCTATCATGGTGCATTCAAACACTAAACATATGTCTGCAGTCACACCATTTTTTTCTGTGTTTGTTTAATTTGACAAGCACTCCTGCCACAAGTGTCACATTCAATTTTTTTGCTCTTTACCGATTTCTGGTTAATATTTTTTTTCCATCTCTGCACAATCAAACATGGGAAACAGGGTAACATCCTGTCATTTTCCACAGGATATGCTATTGTCGGGGGAAAAAAGTACCTACTATACCATTTTCAATTTAAATTTTTTTCTAAAACAGTCAAAAGATCACTGGGTACTAACGTGATTTAAACACCGGTTAGCTTTATATTCTCACTTGGACCCAAAAAAGCCTGCACACCTCCCTTTTCAGTGTTTGCATCCTGGTTGGTTTTGTTTTATAACTTGAAATTTTGTGCCTTAAAGTTTATTCCTACGTGTATGGTAACACATTCAAATAATGTGAGCAAAGGGAAAGCCCACAATTATTAGAATATGAGTGATAGGTATATTATCCTGATTGCTTCTATTATTGCTTCTATTATGAACCATTTCCACTGCACATGATAAGGTAAATTACAGAAATTAAATTACTTGTTCAAACAAGTAACAAAAAGGTTAATTTTTTATGGTTATGTGTGTCTGGGTGTGGGTATAGTTATATTAGGACAAAATTACCATCCACTTTGTAAACACTGTTATGACCCAACACTTTCTGGTGCCCTCCTCCATACAAATGTCATAAATCACTTTAAAATGACCCAGTATCCATTTAAGCAGCTCTTTAAGCAGCCGAAGTGCACAGGAAGACTATTTCAGGGCCATTAGCAGCCAGAATCTGTCTCTTGCTGATTGTAGGTTATACACCTCTGTTTAATGTCTCTTTGCTTACATGGAAAACATCTTAACACAGGTTAAGTTAGAGGAGCTACATTCCCATTATTTTAAACTGACAAGACACTGCATAGTGATATGTGAAGAATTTAATTTTGTTCATTAAACTTAATTCAAATGTAAACAACCTTTTGTCTACCTGAACATAATCCATATCACTGTTCACAAGTAACTGGAACATGGGTAAACCTAATAAATATTCTATTTGGAAGTAAGTTGAGCTTGGGGATATCCCATACGGAAATGTAATGTATATGTACTTACAGGGAAATTCCACAAATAGTATATATGTCCATATTAAATACCTAAATATGAAACATATTCTAATTTTGCACATTTTCATATATGGACATATATGTCTAACACCAATACACACATCACACCACAAATTTTTTGATTCGCTGACAGCCACTGTCATAAATGTGTAGATCAGGTATTGGTGCACATATGTGACCATATAATGACAATATGTTGTTTTCCTATATGTACATGTATACATACATACACATACTGTTCAGCATAAATGGGCACGCATATACACACATATATCACCATATCTAGAGGGGGGATTTATATGTTTGGTACATATATATGTATAAACACTGTATCTATGACAACAATTCTCTGATGTAGGGGCATATATGTTCATATATTAGATTTCCACATTTAACTCCACTCTATCTTCAAAACTAAACACAGAAGTCAGTTGAGAAAGTAAAAACCTATGATGAAGTCATTCTAAAATACAATATTTTGCAAAGCCAAGTTAATTTTTCTTACAAATGGCAGCATCCACAGGACAGCAACCGAGTACAGATGTGCATGATTGTAAATTGCATTTGGAAAATTTTCCCTCAGTCTCAGTATAAAATATGATTTGACTTACCCTGCTTTCCATATTTCTTTCATACAACTATCTCCTCATAAGCTCTGGTTGCATTAAGATTCAAGATTGCCAGCAACAGTTGGAGGGCTTTGGCATTTCATTGATAAGGGTCTCCTGTTCCCTCTATGAATGCTTTCCACGATTCCAAACAGCAGTGTGTAATTGTGCCTTCACTCAGCCAAACTAACCATGGAGCCCAAATGATAAAGATCAAAGGTTTTGTTCCCACTGTTACAAAAAGCTGATGTCATTAGCGTGTTTCACGGCATCAGTTGCATTTCATGAATATGTCAGCAGGAAAGCTGATCACCAGTTGCAGCAGTCATGACAGAGCCAACGGAGGGGCAGAGCAGGAGACAAATGGCACTGAACTTTATGCCTTTTAAGACTGAGAAAAAGAAGGCATAATGCAAAAAACAGAGCCAAGGAGCAATCAAGTTTGCTTTAATGGTTTCCTAAAGGGAATTATTCACTTCTGGTTGTTCTTTATGCAGTTCAAAACCAAAAGGAAGCCACAGGGAATACAAATTTGTAAAAGATACATTTCCTTTAAGATTAACATATATGGATATTTGAATTACATTTAAGTCCCGCCTTAATTCCCCTTTGAGTAACTTCAAAACTAGCAAAACTTGTTTTTCCATATCATATGACAATGTCACGTAAATATTCTGTATCCGCTGGTTGCAGCACTTAACTGAAGCTACATCACACATATTGAGTGAAATCTTCAAACCCAAGATGCTATTGTTTTATGGCTGCAGCATTGAGTCAAATAGAAAATATCTAGATGTCCTGTGCATCATTTTTATACACATTTCCTTGTAATTCACCAGGACATATTTGGCATCTTTGGAAACCTTGGGATCTCCACTAGAATTTAAAATAAAGTTCTGTAGGTTTGCACAAAGCTCGGCTGCACAGCATGCATTTGTAATGACAAACCACCCGATGGGAGACTGCAGAGTTGAAGAGATTTTAAATGTTTGGTATTAGTTAAACTCTGGTATTAGATGAGGTCATGTTTGGCTCCAGCAGGTCACAGTGTTATAGGTGCCATTTATGCTTGTAAGGACTCTAACTTCCTCTGAGATGAGATCCCTGCCAGTCTTGAATCACCGAGCACTGTGCCAACCAACTACCACTTGTGCAAATTAAATCTGCACCCTTAAATTAAACACAGGATATTTTTCTAACACAGGAGGGAGTTAAACCATCTTTGTCAACTCTGTTACACCCGCGGAAACAATCTGTAATTTCTCTGTCATGTTAGAAGTTTTTTTAAAGCTAATTTTCAGGTTAGGAAAATAGTTTAAATTGTCTACATGTCCAGATCACTGTGCCTTTGTCGAAGACAGTCGGATAATTTACTGTCGTACATCTGGAAATAAATTGGATAATAATGCAAACTGTTCCACAACTGCTGCTGTAAAAAACTGTTTTAACAAGGAAACAAGGGTCACAGCAAGAGTGAAATATGCAGTCTGACACTAAAATATAAAAACAAAACAAACTGGAGTTAACATCTGTCAGAAAGCCTCAATGCATGGTAATTTAGATGATCGGCGCAGTCGCTAACCACAGGGTGCGCTCTCTATCAAGGTGCTTCGGTGCAAGCTACAACGCAGCACTGTAATTAAAGCGCAGGAATTGTTTGTGTCAGCCCGGGCATTTCATGTCATGAAACCTACATGGACGTGGCTATGCAATATTCATTCAGGAAACCACTGGGCTGACCATCCGACTCTGATATTATGAGACTCTTGTGGAATAAATCAAACCAAAGAGGGCCAAACCAAAAAAGCCCAAAGCATTGCATTGGTGCATGTTCCTCCTCCTCTCCGCCCTCAGCTGCTATGGGAGAAAACAAAGAGGCCTGTGACAGACCACCTGCTCAGAGAGGATTGTGGGTATGAGCTACTGTACACTAAACAGCTGAACCAGGAGCAGCGTGAGGGTCCCTTGGGGAGACAGGGCTAAGGGGGGCAGGAAGGACCAAATGAGGTGCTCCTCGGAAATGGCAGCAATGGTCTCATGGCTGTATGTGGCAGATCTGCTCGCTGGATCCTGACGGACAGTGGTCAAGTCTGCGCTCAGTACATAAATACGCCACGCTACATTAGACGCCAAAGCCTTTCCACATGTTGTTTGCAGAAGGCCTCTATGGTGCTTAAGCCCCAATCCCCATCTGGCTCTTTCCAGGTCAGCTCGTCCAGGACTTTACACACGTTCCCTGACATGAACCTGCTCTCCACTTCACAGGAGGGGAGTGTGCCAGCACCCTCTCTGTTATTGTGGTGTGCATACCCAACCTAGCATGTCCTAAGTTTCACTCACGCTGGTACACTTTAAAAAATGTCCATCCTCACTGCTTATATAGTCTTAAAATCTACTGGAAATAGATGAATACTTCTGTCGGTGGAGTGAGATTGTTCCAGTTGTCTCAAATGCAGTTTCACTTGTGACATGAATTTTCTATATATACTATACTATAAAATACTATACTATAAAAAAGTGCCATCTTTTTACAAGTTGATTTGCACTGGAAACAAACAACTTTATCTCACCTCAAAGCAAGATTTTTTTCACTTTTTTGGAGAAAAATTAAGATCTACAGACCCAACAGTTGATTACAGGACTTGCTACGATGGATATTTTTTGCAGTGCGGGTCAGCATTATTATAAAACTTGGTCTACTGTGGCTACAACTTGGCAGAATAGCAAATGTATCTACGGGCCTTTGAAAGCCAGTTAAGCTCATCCATTCAGAACCAGCTTCAGTCTGATGACAGACAGCAAG
This sequence comes from Neoniphon sammara, assembly GCA_900302535.1. Lineage (NCBI taxonomy): Eukaryota > Metazoa > Chordata > Actinopteri > Holocentriformes > Holocentridae > Neoniphon > Neoniphon sammara. The sequence goes on along the minus strand of OMKZ01011375.1, from coordinate 15,584 downwards.
TCTCCTGAGTCATTACAAAACTGGAGAATGTCTAGGACAAGTATCTGTGTTATGAAACAAACAGTACACTCACAAAATATATCCATCTTTATGGCTTATTTATTCTAGTATTAAGTCTTAAAATAACACTTAACTTAAAATGAAGAAATATGCCAAATGGGTGAAATAAGTTTGCTCGTTTCCAGTAGAGTATGCCATCATCAGTGGCAGGACTGTTTTCACATTTGTGCATCCAAGCATTTTTTATTTTTTGCACTTTAATTAAACGATGAACTTTGCATGTATGTCAGCAGATGTACTCATTCACTTAGACTTTTGTTAACCAAGGTAGATAGTGTGTGGGTTGCACTACTTTTGATACTTGGTTCAAATGCAAATCAGATGATGTATATATTGCTATTATTGAGGGGGAATGTAAGTGTTCACATCTATAAGAATAATATACAAAATATATATTTTATGTAAAATTGTGCTGAATACAAGTGAAATCATTTCATCCCACCAAAAAATACAATTCTGAGCAAGCACTTAGAGGTTTGTTTTAAAGTGTTTTTAATGCACGGTAAGAACGAAAAGAATCACCCGATGCAGAATCGTCACTTCAGTGGAGTGCAAAACCTTTTAATACACACATCGTTGTGAATTATCCCACTTGTAATTGTTTTCAGTAGGTCTCTATAAGCTTCTGTACACTTTTATACACATTTATTCAATTTGTTCATGCAACAGGTAGCGTTAGCCTTAGCATCTGTAAATATGTATCGTCGTTAGCTGTGACAGATCCACAATGATTTGAAGAAATGTGTGAATACTCTCACGTCGCCATGACAACTTATCAAGTGGGACTTCCGATCTATCCGATATGGCATGAATGCAAATTATGTGTACATTACACAATCTGAACACATCGCCCAGGCCGTCAAAAGTGAATATTCACCCAGACCATGGTATAAGACTTAATGTAAACTATTAAACTAAATGATTTGTTAAAACAGATATTTTTCAATTAATCAGTTGTACTCCAGTAGGAACACAAATTGTGCATGACTGCTGGACTGGAGAGAAGTTACCCCCAGCTTTTCTGCAGAGCAATAATTTCTGCCTCTGTACTCTTGGGGCTCAGTTGAGGAGAGGCCCCTTCCTGCCGCCCCTGTCCCAAGGCCAGTCAGCTGTGGCTGTGCTCTGTGATGTGATTCAGGTAGGGGCCCGCCGGGGAGCCCTCTGCAGAGGAGGCCAGCATGTCGAGGTCTGAGGCTGTGAGATGAGAAGTGAGCCAGCAGGGAAATGGAGGTCACGGGGGCGGGCCTGTGTGCTTTACGAGCACAAGTCCTGCACAGCCTTGCTCAACTTCGCTCTGCACGCCTGGCAGATAAATGATGATAGAGCAGAAATATACGGTAGGCTGGCTAATATATGTTAGCCTGTCGAACAGAGTAGTACAACAGCCCCGCTCTGGCTCCTCACTGTGTGGTCCATGACACAACCATCAGCTGAAGAAAAAAAGCATGGAGGAGGGGACCTCACAGCTGCAGCCAGCATGAGACGTTTGTGCCTCAAGTCTGAGAACGGTGGGTCGGAGAGGACGGCTGAACGCACGTGAAGAAGGAAGTCAACATGGTTGGACACTGAACAGCCCTGTGTTTCGATCCAAGGTACAAAAATAAACACTGGTGGCTGCACAACACTCTTTGTCAATGAAGAAAATAAAAAGGAAAGAAAATCAGAACCTCATTAGGTGGTAAATGGAAACACACATTCACTGTAAGCCAACAAAGACGACTTCTCGCATCCAGAGACTGAATCATCCGCTGTTAAGCCTTAGCAACACATTCCAATACAGGTGGTCCTGCGAAATGAGAGGTTAGCTTTGCTTTCAACAATGCCAGTGGTAATGACTGATCTAATCACAGGGCACGCTCAAGGAACCCGCCTGTTTTGCCATGCTTTGTGCTCACATAAAGCACAATGTTGCCAAGCTCTTGCACACACCACAGTCTGAGCGGGTGGGACATGTTAAGGGTGGCAAAGGGCTGCGGCTGTAATGTGTTACCCAGATACTTCAGAGCCTTACTTTCAGCTATCTGGGTCTGATTCTGCTCTCTCATCTGCTGCCAAGAACGAAAAGTTGCTCAAGCTTGGCCTGGCCGGATCCGCTCAATGGGGCACTGCACCTGAAAGCTTTTACAGGGCTAAGAAGGTCCAGATAAGATGCAACCTTCCCTTTGCCCCCGCTCCCCTCTAAGACTCCCCTCACCAAAACCCCCATCCAAAACAGTTTGTTTTTCAACTACTCACATTTTCCAGTTGCCTGGTCTTCCTCCTTCCCTTGTTTTTTTCTTTCAGGCAGCAAGGCAGGCAGGCTGCCAGCAGATGTGGCAGGCCCTTGTGTGCAGGACGGCAGCTCTAAAAAGGGATGTGCTTCACCAGTAAGGAATTTGATCAGCAGTTACTCTAACGGACTTTCTGGTCCCATTAATAACAAATTGTGCTTTCTCTTGCTTTGCTAGTAGCATGCACACTGTTGCCTGGCATCAAGGCCTGTGACTTGCACACTGCAAACAAAATTATGTTGTCATATATTCAAGCCAGTTTTATTGCATATTTAAGGCCTATTGTACAGTCAGCAGATATAATATGGACTTGATTTTGTCTTGCAAGCAATAAAAACATTAAGGACTCACTCACTGTATTTTACCATTTATTTGGTAATTGTTAACTTGGTAACTTGCCCATAGGGAGCAAAAACTCCCCCCTGGGAAAGTAAAGAAGAAGCTTGCACATGAACGTAATCTGAAAAGAAAGTTTTTGTGAGTGCAGGCCCTCTTTATTCTATTGCTGTGCTTTTTCAAGGCAATGCACCCTATCTGCCCAGTTGGGATGAAATCGAACTCAAACTTTTATTTGGCGAATTATCCTTTTAAACAACAAATTGCATTTTGAAAATTTAAAAAGATTATGATTTCTCTTTGCAGTGTTTTTAGGTTGAAACAAAAGAGATCAAGTGCCAGACATGATTAGCCAAGGAATTTAGGAGAGCAATGTGTTTACTAGCCCTTCAAGGTTTCTCTTCATCTTTGAACTTCATCTCGCAGTCCACCCTGCCCTCAGAAACCATGTTGTTTTATATTGGATTTTTATTACATCTGTCTGTCTTCCAGCAGCTTTCTAAATATAGTCTTCCTCTCCCCAAAAAAAGCCGAACACTAACTAAGTCCCTGCTAATTAGAGCCTTCTCCTCAGTCTGGGGCCGACTCCAGTAAGAGCAGGTTTATGGGCTGCTTGCAGGGCCGCACCGCTCAGCTGCAGTCTGCACAGGCAGCTTGCAGGACCACACAACAGCCAGAGGCTCCGACAAACAATGCTTTTGTTGGGGGGCTTCTGCATGGCACCGCTAATGATGTTCACTGGTTCATTATTGTTTGTCTCCTCCTAAATCGAGTGTAAACAACGATACTGTACAAAAGACCCTGCATAAGTGTCCTACTTCAACAAGCATTTAAGATTACGGGACTAATATCCATAGATGAATTATGTAAAAACCCTATGCATATTTCAGTGTCTGTCTGTGTGCACTACTTCCACGAGGCACACTTGTCTGTGCAAATAAGCACGAGAGATGACATGATGCAGTCAACCGAATCACGGGAAGAGCCAGTTTATCGTTAGATCGCATGAAATGGTGGTGATTTTCCGCCGGATGCATTCCTCTTATGGGATAAATAATAAGTTGTATGTGTTTGTGCAGGAGCCCGCGTGCCTATTTTCTGACCTTGCAACCGCGCGCCAGTTCTCATTTCACGGTGGAAGTGATGGAATTTCTGAAAAGGCTATCCCTTCCAGTTGATTCAATAATACATGAAGCGGTGGCATCATCCTGACACCCTACACCTTTCACTCTCAGGTCCAGCCATTAGTCCAGTCATGAGCGGAAAGCCGGAGAGACAGGCAGAATGGAGCGATGCTGGGGAGGTGGAAGCATTGATGAATAATTTAAAGTGAATCCAGTGTAGTTTGAAAGAATTCCCCCTGTCAGTCCTCTCCAGCTCCGCTCAGTCACTCTCAGTGTGTCTCGCCGCGTGGACTGGAGAGGAGACAGACTTTTACTACTGTGATATGCTCTAAATAACCCCCTGACTTCAGATTCCCTCCAAAAAAACAGTTGATGCTTTATAGCACCGTGGGGATTCGGAGGATGATTTCGTATTTCTGCTTGCTCCTCTGCTCTGTGGCTGTTCCTCTGCAAGGTAAGGGCTTACTTTGGCTCACTTTTTCAGACACTTCGAAGAGAGTTGACTTTCTCTTTATCACAAGCTACTTTAATTATATTGTCAAATTGCTGAGCACAGCGAGAGGGGAGGTCATAAAATCTTGCTCCACCAAATAGGTCACAAGCAGATAAACTATGAGTGTGTTTAATTACATGTCCCATATTTTTCATCCTCAAGCGCTGGCTTAGTCACCATTGGTAATAAACTGTGAGGCCTAAAGAAAGTTTTATGAAGACGCTTAATAATAAACAGCTGACACAATAATAAGCTTTGTCTATGCAGAAAAGACAAACAACAGAGTGGCTATTTTTTTGCATACGGAGTCAAACAGTGGGGGATTAATAGCAATCAGCTCTGGTTGTTTTACTTCACCAGGTCTAGAGATACTTGACCCAGAGGAGGTGGAGTACATTCGCTACCAGGCTAAAGGGGCAGTGGGAGGCGCCGTCACTTTGGACTGCGGCTCCACTTTGCCCACCATCTTCATCTGGGGCTACACCAAACCAGGAACTGATAATAACGTGGCAGTGGCTTACAACTACGGCCAGGGCCCGAAGATCCAGTTTCTGGCTGGCAGCCTGGGACAAATGCGGATCCCCTTCAACACCTCCGCTTTGGTGATTGATGGACTTCACTGGGATGCAGCAGGGACGTACACATGCCAGGCGCTGTATGATACAGATGAAGGAGCCAGGATAACTTTCTACTTCACCACGCTGGACTTGGAAGATGACTGAAAACATCTCTGTGTTCATGGGTGTATTGTTTTTATATTGCTGTCTTCTTTTCAAGTGTGAGGATTTTATTGTGTTAATGTCTGCTTTCAAGATTTATCTCATTGCTGTTAGCTATATCTGAGAACGAAGTGCTTTGAAGCCTGAGTGCGCTGTTTGATAAATGAAAAAGACTTAGTGTCTCTTGCAATCTTTGCAGCCATGTAAACTCAAACAGAGTGACAGCCTATAGACCTATGAGGCTGTGTTTTTGATTTTGATGCGCACTGACATCTTAAAAAGTCTCGCATTGTTGATTATTGCCTCGACTATTGAAACCATCTGGCCGGCGGTTTCATTAGACAATACGTTTTTTCTGGAAACGTTCTCTCATGACTGATTCTCCTTATTTTCTGATGCTCGGCCCACTGTCTTGTCTTGTTTTCTTTAAGTGTGTCGGACTATGCTATTTGCCTTCAACAAAATGAGAGGCTGTGCCATATTGTGGCGTATCCCGAGCAGTTTGACACTTCTCAAAACTGCAAAGTGCAAATTGCTTGAGGCCAGAAGCTCTCATTCCTGCATAATTCCAGGGAACATTTCAGTTCCTTTCAACTGACAGATACTTTAGACAGAAATCCTTACCCATAAAACAAATGTTCTCTTAAATAATTCATGCGTGTAAAATAAACATATCATTACTCATGTCCATAGCTGGTGGATAGAAGTGGCTATAAAACTGATTTATTTTTCAACAAGTATGTCTGAAAATCTCTGCTGACACCTGTGAATATAACCAGTTTTGTTTTTAGGGTTAGCTGAGGTGAACAGACCCAACCAGCTTGTCGTCAGTAGGCTCATTATTGATTCACTGCACTGTTTGATGGGTTGGCAGGAAAAAATGGATACTAATATGATAAGGACTGTATTGCTGCAGGAATTAGCATCTTTTCCAATTGTATCCAACAGGTGCAATCCACAAATGGGAAATCACATATATCACAATATATTGATATTATATAAATATCGTGATATGAGATTAAATATCTTCTGTGATTTTGAATGTCTTAATATTGTGATGTGGCATAAGTGTTGTCTTTTCCTAAGTTTAAAGGCTATATTGTATGAAAGCATCAAGTCATCCCTTGAATGTCATCACAGTATTCAGGTATTTGGTAAAAGATTGCAAAATATGATTTTGTCCTTATCACCCAGCTTTATGATTATATAATCATAAAAATCCCACTAAATGTCTTCTGTCGTGATAAGTTGACATTTTGTGGGTGATCTGGGATTTTCATGCCTGATTATAAACAAATGGACGATATCACTGGGGAACAATATAGCTTATTAGCCTCATATTGGCTATGACCTCATCATTTTGCAGGGACCCATTGGAGTTCATCCAACCACAACATGCTTCACTTGCGGTTTGTGACATTTCAAGGATAAAAAACTGCTCTGGGCTAAATCAAGCCAGTTAACAGCACACTGCCTGATTCATAAGAATTGCATTCATTCAGGGCGCGCTGGAGAGAGAGGGGAGAGACAGAGAGAGAGGAAGAATAGTGGGCGGAGGGGAGAGGGCCTGGCGTTAACAGGTCGGCTCTGCAGTAAGGGGCAGGAATTCCAGGGTGCACAATGAGCTTTCTTGTTCCCATGGGCTCCTTAATGAAGGGGTGTAGCTGCGTGGGTTGAGGGTGCAGGGCAGGGCTGAGCAAGAGTGCCGACTGACAGACGTGGGAGATGGAGAAGCAGCTCATTTAGAGACAACCCTGCCCTTATCTTCTCCTCATCAGCCTGGCCAGCATCTGTCAGCATGTCCTCTCTCTCCCCAGACCATTTTCTCTTTCATTTCCAGCTTCATTTCCTATCCATTGTTTTGCTCCTTTTTTCTTCCTAACAGCGCTGCCTTGGAGCCTTAATGGACACTCACATGAGCCACTGATGAACACTCTGTGGGAATGGATCAATCTGTTTGAAATGAAGTTGAAAGCAAGCTACCCTTTTCTGCGATGAGTTTATGAGAAAATGGATAGACATTCCCATTATTCTGAGCCTTGAGTTACTTATTGTTTTGGATCCAGACCTTGATACTGCAGTTGAGGAGCTCAAACACGGGCTGCTTGGGAAAGGCCTGTGTACAAGACAAGTCCGTTGGCCAAATGCCGCCAGCCTCCATCCTGCCTAAAAATAACAGCCGGAAGAGCCTGCACCACGCCTCAGCGGCAGGCAGGCAAATCCGGGTGCCAGGAATATCCCGTGTACCATCAGGGGAGGAGAAAATGCCAGGCAAGCCAGGGCCTGAGGACTGGCAGCAGATACTGGCACTAACAGAGGCAGACAGGCACCAGGCATCGGAGTGCTGCGCCACAGTCGTCCTCACTGAAGCATGGCCAGCCCTGTCATCTGCCCACTGCAATCCTATCAACTCAAATCAGCCGGCACACCACGGAGCTTATTTTCAAACCAATAGAAGGCTTAAGCCCTTTAGAAAATGGCTTTGGCCATGCCATGCTGAAAACCAAGAGGTGTGTGTTACAACTGTTTTAGGAATGTCTTATCCGCAGTGCTTTTATACCTCAGAAGCATCAAACAATGCCTCTTTATTGCATGTATGGAGATTAACAGCGTAACTGTGTAAATAATAAAACTTTTTAATTTCAACTCACCTTCTTTCTAATCCTTCCATTTGTTCTGCAGGTCTCTCTCTCATTACTGTTTTAAAGGACATGACCCTTAAAAAAGCTACAAAGACAAGTGTTTGGTGGCTCCAAATGGCAACAAAAGGCATTTTTTAACATGATCTCAAATATCAAGAAATCATGTCACATGATATCAGTAAACTGCACACTCATCTTTACCAAGCGGTCGGTCTGTGATATTTTACACCAAAGGAAACAAAAGGGAGGAGAGAGACAAAAGAACCAATGTTAGTGAAGCCAGTTTTATCTGGATGGCACACTCACTCACTCCAGACAGTTTGTGTTTCACTCTTAAAGGTGCACTCTGTAAAATTGCTTTGAAGTGGGGACCCTTTAGTCTCAACTGACAAAAAACATGAAATAAGTGTGGAATTTGATGGTTGAGTCCGCATGGTTCAACCCTCAGTTTTGCATAGTGCACCTTTTAATTCGCCACTTCCTGTGGACAAGCAAGATAGGACACTCTTCTCTGTTGCATGTCCAATTTTTTTTTTTTTGATTGGTGGCAGGTGCATTTTTACTTAAAAATCTTGCCTAGTGCAGCTTTAAGGCTTTGAAAACTAATCGTACCAATACCAGAATTTAATTTTGGCAATTGTCACAAACCTACAGGGTCTCAGTTAGATGGGATTGGACGCTCCACTCTGTTGCATGCCCACTTTATAATTAAGCTGCATGTTTACACAACTATACATACATACCTGCCTGTGCAGGTTTAACGTGTAAAGACCTGCGTGAGGGCTAAGGCCAAAAAGTGATGCTCTAACACAGTGGTTCTCAGACTTTTTCGCTTATGACCCCTTGAAACAAAACACCCACTCGTGACCCCCCTCACAGGCTGCGTATGCAGAGCAGTGATCACTCCAGCTGGAGAACAGCTCCACTTTCAGGTTGTTTAATTAATTTACTTAACAAAGGAGACCTCAAATTTTAAAATTACTCAGTATTTCACAGGAAAACAATCAAAAAATGGAGGAAAGATATGAAAAAATAAACCTGATAATACTTTTGTGTAGTGTTTTCCTATGTCATAATCATCTTGCGACCCCCCCAGAATCATCTCACGACCCCCTGGTGGGTCCCGACTCCCAGTTTGAGAACCACTGCTCTAACATATCTGCAGACACTTCTCCATCAGATTGGGGGTCAGTAGGTCATTAGCACGCTCAAAGGGACAGAGCATTTTGCGTAAAGTAATGAGCTATCAAGTAGTCACTGAGGCAAAGAGCAGCACCATCATCTGAACAGTGCAGGGAGTGTTCACCCCATTCAGGGGTCACTGCAGTGGAACAGCCCATCAGAGAACCACATCAAAGGCCTGCCAGAAATATCGATGGGTTTGGACTGTGGCCGGGGAAATTCACTATGGCAATCATTCATCCAGCGCTGCACACAAAGGGAAGAAGGGGAGGAAAGAAATCGAAAATAGTTTGCTGTTTACTCTTCCATATCTTCTCTTTATATTATTACAAAACTTTACACCGACAATTGCTAAGCTCCACACTGCGTGGAACACAGAAGGACAAGACGACAAAAAATAAAAAGTATTTCTCATCCAAAAGGCATAAATAATATAAAAGACAAACTTTTTTTCTTTAAAACAGATACATTCATATGAAATAATATTTTTCTACTACAAAAAATAAATAAGTCATCTAAAGAGTTTTTGATCTTTTATGAGAGTCTTCCCTCTGGTGGGATATAGTTTCCGTCTTTGAGCAATGCTCCTTCTTTGTCTTTCCATTTTCTCTCCATCTGGCTTTCGTCTCAGTCTCTCATGCGCGTCTTTTCCCACGTCGCTCGTCTCGGCTTAAGTCCATTGACAGTTTAGCGTCCTTGTCACCGTTAACACGCAGTGTCTCTGACAATGCCATCACTGGTCCTCTTCTTTCCCATGTGATATTTCCACCAGTCTCTCATCCTGCCTGGTCGGTCTGCCTGCTTCCCCTGCCCCCTCACCTTCCTCCAGCTGCAGGAGTGTGTGTGTGTGTGTGTTTGTGTGTGTGTGGGCTGCGCTCAGACCTCCTGTGGGCTGGGCTGGATCAGCTCTCCTGCCAGGGTGTTGCTGGAGATCCACCCAGGCTTTTCGTCACAGTCCAAGTCAGGCAGGCCAAGACTCTCCCAGCACACCACAGGCCCCTCCATGTCCACACGCTGCGGCTCCTCCTCGGCTACACAGACACACAGAGCGGGGAGCCTTTGGATTAGTCAGTGGATTAACAATAAACAAGTGCAGATTCTGCAGCGTCCCACGGTGCCAATTTGTGGTGATGCCACATGCTTTCTTTCTGAACACAACATGAGGATTGGAAGGGGTGTGACCATTCACAGACGAGGTGTTAAGATTCATGGCTGAAATTAAATTTTCATAATAGACATCAGGGTCCAGAGGTAGATTTCCCATTCATTTTATCCATAGAAAATATTATTATTAGCGATCAGATTGAGAAATATAAACATTCCTATATGTTCCTACTGAGCCTTCAGACAGAAATCCTTACCCATAAAACAAATGTTCTCTTAAATAATCAAGTTTGTGAAGAAATTATTTTACTTCTCTAGTTTATTGTGAAATACTACTCTGCCCACAAGCTTAAGTGAGTTCCCACAACTCAGTGTCACTGCTGTTACCATGGAAACCCTGCCCGCCAGCAACCTGTATCAGCGTTTGCCGCTGCTCTGTGATGGTTTTATTGTCAGAAATTATTTCCTTTTTAGGGATGAGGAAAGGAGTGTGTGCAAGGTGGGGAGGGGGGGGGGCAGTATTCACATATTATTTTATGCAGCATAATAAGGAAAAGGGAATCAGTGAATTCACCTTTAATTTTGGATGAGATAAGTAGTTCATTCCCTCTGAAAAATGATATGTACTCAGTTTTGTACCCTTACCATTTTTCATTTTTCATATCTAAATTTTTATCTAAATACATTGTTAAAAGCTCATTATTCAACTGGAAGGCAGTTGGCTTGGTTCAAAGCTCTTCTGTATTGACATTTTTTGAAATGTCTATGGAGAAAATGAATAGGAATTCATCACCAAAAGCCAGGCCACTCAGAAAGGGGGCCAATAGAGAGCAGGTTTCAGCTCTATATTATAAATCTCACTTCCTTTTCATCATTAGGTCCTGCTTTGTAAAGAACAGAAATGATTTAGAACAAAGAAAATCATTTTCTCAAGTTCTGCAAACACAACAAGAACAGCTGGCCGGCTCAATAAGGCACAACTGGAATGCGACTTCAGTTCAGTGCAACTCTGCTCTGCTGTGGAACCGTCCAATGAAAACCAAGAACTGTGCTTGCATCATCATTTAGAATGTTCAGAATGAGTCTGGTGGCATAGAAACAGCCCGTTTCATTTGCAACCTGCCTCTATTTGCACAAAAGGAACATTGTGTAAAGCCTGTGTAAGAAAAAGAGCAAAAGAAGCCTTCTGTAACTAAAAAAAGGAGCAGAAAATACTTGCAAAAGCCTTTGTGGGCATGAAAATGTGTCTCACCAGTGTCGTCGCCAGGGCAATTTTCACTGTCCCCCACCAGACAGCAGGAATGCTGCGAGGGCGAGGAGTCCTTGTGCTCGTCTGGCTGGCACCCCGGTTCGGCCTCCTGGTCACAAGAGTGCGTCTGGTTGTCAGGGCCGCGGCACTGCGATGAAACCTGGCCCAGAGGCACCATCTCCAGCCCGTCCTGCTGGCACGGCGCCACGCGATGCATTAAGGGCAGAGTGCCGCTGGAGAAAGTGCCATTGGTCTTGGTGTAACATCTGCTCAGACAAAGAGAGAAGGAAAAGA
>OMKZ01011365.1:1410-14269 GCA_900302535.1 Neoniphon sammara | reverse complement strand
ACTTATTGATTTAAAATACAGTAGCATCATGCAACTATTAACAATAATGGCTGCCTGTGGGACAATTCCCTGTATAGGTTGAAATATCAGTCATGACCTTGGGTTCCCCCTGTCATGGCTGGTTAATATCAAGTCATTAATGTGCTTCTGTGGTTCATTCATGCCTGACAGTGAAAACAGTCCATCAATACCCAGATCTGGACGCAGTAGTAGTAGTGAATAGGGTAAATAGAAAAAAACGAAAAGGCCTTTATTTTATTTTCCAAGTGTTGAGCCTGTATAGCTGCCAGGCGAGATGAATTCACTTTGAGCGGTGCAAATATTAGAACCTGTTTCCAAATTTTGCCCTGGCCGGTCAACAAAAATCGGTTATGGTTCTTGCTTGCTGCTGCCCAACCTAAATCACAATATGTTTCCTCTCATAACTTCACCATAAGTACAAACTAATCTTGAAGAGTGCTTTGTCTTTAATAATTAAGAGCACAAGTTAATTTGAAATCCTTCCACATAAGACTTGCAGCTCCCCTGGGCCCAGCCTGGCAAGTTTGGGATTTCATTTTTCGAGATGTAGAGGCACACATCTTTTTCTCTCTCCTACACTCTCCCTCCCTCCCTGCCTGCCTCTCTCTTCCTCTCTCTCCTTTTTCTTGCTCTCTGGGCTCTTACATAAGAGCCAGTTAGCAGGGCCATGGTGCACTGGGGGATTAACACAGGAGTCTTACTGCTGTCCTAGTTTACCCCTCTATGGCCGCAACTTACTGGGATGTTGTGCTCGCCAGCCAGTCAGTCAGTCACTCACCATCACCACCACTAAATCATCACAGTGGCAGAGGAAGCACAGGGGAAAAGCGGAAATGAGGCCAAAATGGCAGCAGTAAAAATAACAGCCTATTTATAGCCCACCTACATCATCAGCAGAAGTCTCGAAGCTTTTTTGTCTGAGGAGAGACGGTGCATCACTGATCAAGAGCTGCTTGTGCATCGCCTGGCGTGCTGGCATGATGTCCGATACGTAACCCACAATAGTAACTAATACGATGTCGAATCTCTGCAGAATTCCCTCCCTGTCCTTGCCTCTCCTCCTCCTCCTCTCCACTGCAGTGAGAGAGAGCGTGTTGTGGACCGGTGCAGCAGCGATCATGGACCATAGGCTTGTTTGCTCTTCATCAACATCAGGCCCGGTCCCTCTCTCATCGCAACCTGCCGGAGGAGAGGCCACGTTCCACCAGATCACGCAGATTCAAACACGCCACATTTACTCTGTGTCGGAGCTAATAGGACATGGAGGTCTAAAAAAGGCTGTTTTGTCCCCCCCCCCTCCCCGCATGTTCCCTCACAGTTCAGTCCAGGCTGTGCGTGGACCCCCTAAGGCAGCCTGTGCACCTTTATTCCAAATGACCTTGTTTACGGACGTAACACAACCACCACGAATTCCCAGACAGAAGCTCGTTTCAAGGGAGCGCTACAGTAGAGACTAGACAACATAACAAATGTAGAGAATGAAAAACCAATTGTTGCAAGCAGCTCTTAAACCTTAAATGAAACTGACATTTACATCAAAATAATTAAGAAATCATTTTGAAACAATTTTCTATCATATATTTTGAATTGTAAATTGAATTTTATCGAATCACATATTGTGTATCAGGCTGGAAAAGAAATTAAGATGGAGAAGCTGCCTCCATTTTGGATATTGAGCTCATGTTGAGCTGAGGAAAACATGGCATGCCTGATTGGTTTTTGCTGCCCAGGCTCCGTTGCCAAATCTGAAAATAAAATGTCTGCATTCGCTCTACAGGGGGGTCATATGTGTGCGAGCGCCTTCGCCAAAACATGCCAGATAGAGGAGTTTCAAACACACGCACGGCCACGTCAAGTAATTCAAACGGCGCCCTCGCTGATCATCGATTTGAGGCCGAGATCGATAACTTTGAAGGCTTCGCTAAGCCTGCATCGACGGTATCGACAGAGAGAAAAGGGTTATTCAAATCCCTCTCTTCCTCCACTCAGCAGCTTTCTCCTCCTGGCCATGCGATGTCATCTATTGAGCTGTGGAGTGGAGCACTCCTCGTCCTGACAAAAGAGGACGTCAGTCTCCATAGCACAAGGATGTGTCCTCTCACAAAAGGAGTTACAATATTCAGAGAGCTAGAGAGAGAGGGAGAGGGGGGAGAGAGAGAGAGAGAGAGAGAGAGAGAGAGGGGGAGGAAGGAGAATTCTAGCAATTTCTTCATTTTGAATGAAGTCTGACCTTCAGCCAGCATATGGATGTCTCTCTCTCTCTCTCTCTCTCTCTCTCTTTTTCTTTCTCAGTTGAATTTTGGCCAGAATGTAACAGGAATCTTGAGTATGCTCTGGACATTTTTTGGCCTTTTTCTCTTCCCAGATAAAACAAAAGGCTAGGAGGGGGTTGTGTATTCTAAAATATGTTTTTCACACATGCATGTGTGTGTGTATATGTGTGTGTGTGTGTGTGTGTGTCCTCGCTGCCTGGGCGTTATTCATGTTATTGGCGGAGCCTTTTCAGGGGCTGGGTAATTAGATCAGACTGCTTCTCCCTGCGAGTCAAACTGAGCTCTAAAGTGACAGTTGGGAGCACTGTTGTAATTTTCTGCTCCTCCTGGTAATTGAAGACCAGGATTTGGCAGGATTGGGATGCACTGTATCCAGGGAATAGGGAGTAAACAACACCCTCACCCCCTCCCACCCCCCTTTCCTCCTACGCATGCACCCCAAAAATAACACCCGCCCACTCGTGCACACCCACTTGCACACATGCACGCACAAATGCACGCACACACACACACACACACACACACACACGCTCTCTGGATTCAGCATTCAACACCTCTTGGTGCAAACTAAACAACATTGTAATCTATTGGTGTTCCCCAGGTATGATGTTAGTTAATTTCAGTTCGTTCAGCACAAATCCATGATCACCTCTGGGGCCAATAATGGCAGGAAGCATTTTCCCCCTTATTATTCAAGGATTTTGGAGGCAACATGATCTTATATCTTATAGGGATATGATATTTATATGCAACCTTAACATTAGAAAGGCAAATGGGTTTTCTAAAAGAAGGTGAGCAAGTCTTGAATTGAAGGAGCTAAATATAACCACAGCTAGAATTTTGAAAATCTAACACTTGTTTGTGTAGGAAGTGGGTCTAAAAAAGACATTTGGAAAGCTGAGATATCTCACTGCTAAATTTCAAAACAGTGATCAGCAAATTGCGGCACGGCCTTTCTAGTGTAAAAGTGCTTCAACACGACAATAGGAATAGCTGCTACTGACATATCTGGCGTCCTTCACATTAGCACACGGATTAAATCACAGCCGAACTCATCATATCACGTTTTATGTACGAGTGGAAATGCGCACGACTTGAGAACAAGCAGCAGACAGAGACACACACTCTGACAGATTGCGGGGAGTGTTTTGCTTTTCTTCTCTGGCCTGTTTTGCTATTGAAGCCTCCGCAGCTCCCTTCAGTTAGCCATCTTCTCCCATCCACAGAGCCCTGCTGTTGCAACCAGCCGGCCCGTCTCTACAGGTATGTGTCAGTGCGCTCTGAGCACACAGGCATCTGGCCAGGCTGACTCTGACAGCAGCTTGTGTCTGGACTTACTAGCATCAAATAAAACCTGGACCAAACCCACAAACCAAATAATAGAGGAGCCGGGAGGCACCAGCACTGACAAGGACAAGGTATCTGAGGTAACAACCACATCTCCCTGCTGCACGCATACCCTCAAAATTACAACAGCCCTCTCCTCTGCTCCATTCTTTTTTGGCTGTTATGCAAAAATATGTGGTGAGCTTATATAATTGAGTCAGAGCGTTATAAATTACATTTATTGATTTTTGTAACAAAATATAGCAATGAATTATCTGGTGCAGTGCAGATACTTTAATTTTTTAAGCAGTCTCCGCACAAGAGGTGCATCACAGCCAAGAGAGAGAGAGAGAGAGAGAGAGAGAGAGAGAGAGGGAATGAATGAATGCTGCAATGTTAACATCTTGAATTAGTAACAATAATCTCATCTTTTAAATGCGGACGTTAATCTGAGATCATTTGCACAAGCGTCTCACACACACACACACACACACACACACACACACACATACGGAGAGCAGGCTACAGATCAGAGGAGGCAGCAGACAGCAGCGGCCAGCAGAAGCAGCAAAATGATGGATGGGGCATGCTAGCCTGGGCAATCAAATACGTCGCAGCAGTACAAATACAGATTCTGTGTTGGTATTGAACTGCTACATTATTGATTATGATTTATCAATTATGGATGACAATCTTCTCAGAGGCATCAGAGACCAACACCACAAAGAGATGTTTTCTGGATGGATGGAACCAGCCTACGCAATCAGATACATTTACTCTGTTTGTACTGCCTTGCTTCATTATTGATCACAATCAATCTATTATTGATACTGGCAATCATCAGGGGCCGAGAAAGGCTAAAATGCATGGAACACCTGCACATATATGTTAAATCTAACATGCTTCATGCTGACCCAAAATGGAGGACAATGAAGAAAATGAACACTTGCTCTGACTGCGATGAAAGGCCATTAAAACGGCTTAATCGAATACAAAGCATCAGATATAACCACGTTATTCCATTATGGCTCATGATCAATGCACTGATGCTTCTGGTAATGAGGTGCAAGCTGTAAATGGCTTACCTGAGTCCATAAAGTACTGTTCCATCGGGGTGGAGACGGATCATCCTGTTCTTGACGGTGACGCCATGAACGAAGGACTTCTTGTCATTGAGAAAGTAGGTGTCTGGGACCCACAGCTGGTCCGCCACTCGATTATCCAGAGTCAGATTGAGGGCAATCTCAGAGTAAGACAGACGCTTGTCCCGCCATGCTTGCTGGAAGTACATAGTCAAAGTGTAGTCCTGGAGGACGCACACACACACACACAGAAGGACAGGGGGAAAGTCAATTCAGTGAATCCAGACATATGCCTTGACTTCAAAGCCAACCTCACACTGAGAATCAATAATGCACGAACTTCATCGGATCCCGAAAACCCCCACATAGCCTGAAAGCTGGAGAATCTCTAACAAACTTCAGCGACTGGGGCTTTCAGGTGGTACTATGAGTGTGTAAATGTAATTGCAAAATGCATTTTAGATATTTCGCCACCTTCCCTACTGTGAAACACCACACATGTGCAGCAGCAGCAGGTCTAGCAACTTGTCATGTACCTTACGTCCTTTTTTCTCCCTCATATCTGAATATGACCAGAGCTCTGCAGATGTGTCGCAGCATGTTGTATAGGCTATGCATAGTTAGAAGGTCAGCCAAAAGGTTGTTGGTGGTCTGAAAGGCCACGGCCTGTACTAGGGGCCATGGTGGCCGGGGATGGGGGGTTAATATTCAGCTATCCTCACTTAATTTTGAGACCATAACCAGAGGGGAACTTTCTCAGCTGGCTGACTATTGTCTCAAGCTAAAAATATCTGCTTCCACTCGAATGAAGCCACTTTCTGCTTTATAGGGACAATACTCCCTCTACTACAAAAGCCCAGTAGACCGCTCCAGCTGGGGCTCCCTCTGCCTCGCTCCGCTCTCTCTCTCTCTCGCTCACTTTTTCTAATTCTACTATTAAGTAATAAATAACCAGAGTGTATATCTATAAAAGAGTTTTGCAGGTTTAACCCTGTTATCTCCTCACTTAATGCAGCTATACAGTGTGTATCTGCATGTGCTAATACTGACAGATGTAGCAATATACTGTACCTACACACACTCTCTCTCTCTCTCTCTCTGCTTCTCACTCTAAAAAAAAAAAAAAAAAGACATACACCCACACAGTAAAACACAGCACTGCGGTTGGATCTGCTCGGTTACAGTGTATTGCAGTACAATCGATGAGTGGGAAAACAAATTATAATATACAGTCCATGAAACGAGGCCCTTGAGCTTTACTCATAACGGCAATCATCATTACTTATCGCCGTGTTTCTTTTTTTCCAGGCCAGTTACCGCCTCTTTATTTTATTTTATTTTTTTTTTTTATTTTCTGCACATATTGGTGTGGCATTGCAAAACAATTGCCACTTCACTCTTACACTCTTATCGCGCACAGTAACTGAAACACTAGACGAAAAAGGGCATCTAAAAATACACAAGCTCCTGCCATGCTGATTTTTCTTTTTCTTTTTTTTTCTTTTTTTTTCAGGAGTGGAAAGTCAAGTGAGGACTTCCTTATCCTGTTTTACAAGAGTTCGCATTGAACCACTCTCCCTCACTCACTCCCTCTCTGTCTCATTATCAGGGTGTCGATCGGATATCTCTATCACCCTTGGGAGTGTTCGCTGGTGCCTTGAGGCTGAGTGTATATCACCCACTATGGCAGCATCTACTGTAAACCATCCCCGCGTTAAGGAGCCTCCTGTCTCACTCAGCCATAAAAATAAAGAAATTTATAAACCTGAAATGCTACAACCGACTGAGAGAACAATGTTGTTAGCAGGAGCTAAGCCTCATTCTGACTAAATTAGAAAATGGTAACAAACAACATCAACTGGAGCCTTGTGGCAACAAACCGAGCAACGTGATCAGTCTGAGGCAGAAATGATTTATTTCGTCAATATGATGCCATGCACTTTCAGCAGCAATCTCCCTTGTCTTTTTTTTTTTTCTCTCTCCTCCGTTTGCTCTGCGCTCCTGTTTCAAATAAGCCGAGGGAAACATCCTTTGGCATTTCGGTGGATATGGTAACAAGGTCATGGGTGTGTAGGGTGTGTGTGTGTGAGAGAGAGAGAGAGAGAGAGAGAGAGAGAGAGTGTGTCTGGCTGTTTTCATGTGTCTGGTGTCTGCACACACTCATGCGTGCACACAATTTGTAAAAACAGGCCCTTTGTGGGAGGAAGGGTTATTGATGTTTGAATTCATAGTTTTAAAATTGTACGCTCATTTTGTCATTTTTTTCTAAATTATTAATTATTGAATAAAAACTGCATTATGAGTTGGAGTTTTTTTTTCTGATGATACAAGCATCTCTCGTAAAGTTAAATGAGTCTGGGTTCAAGGTACTTGGTCACATTTAACATATGCATGTCTGTTCTCGTGTGTGTGTATGTGTGTGTGTGTGTGTGTGTGTTTGGGGGTTTAAGACTATAGTGATGCACAGCAACAGCACAGGGAACACCTGGGCCTGGAAGTTGCCTCCTGGCTGTGCTGTAAAATGGCAGCGTAATTACGGCTTCACAGATGGTGCTGTTTACCTCCGTTCTGACATCACTTGAGCTCAGTGAGGGACACAAAATATCGCTGCCTCCCATCTCTCTGAGTACAGTAAGGCTGCACAATCATTTAAAAGAAATCAAACTGCAACATTCAAAACTGCAATTTCCTAATCACAAGAGGGCTTTGTTTTTCAGAATGGGTAAAAGTGTTGTGGCTGTTCTGGTGCTGTGCAGAAACCTTGACCAACAAATCAAGTTGCATGTTGGAGAAAATGTTTAATTATGTTCAAACCAACCAAATCATAAGTATGAGCATCTAATTTTCCCCAGTATTTTTTTTTAACCAATGAAAAAGACATGACATACAAAGAAAGTCCTTTGTCTACCCATGTCATATTCATACTGAAATATTAAGCAAAGTAAAAAAAAGCACAATAAAATTTTTTAATCAATATGATGCATTCCTAATACAGGCACTCAGTCACCTGCTGTACTAACTGATGGTAGAGAAAACTATCCTTTTTATTCAGCTGGTGGTCAAACTATTCTCTATATAACTACCCAGACCCACAAAATCGAATAAAAATTGAATAAATTGGATATTTCTCCACACGCTACATTAGTATTACGTCACTGCCGAAAACAGAAAACTGTAGGTTGGGGAGTTTTGCTTTATTTAATATTTTCTCCCCTGGACTAAAAATAATTTCTGAGTAATAACCAAGTCATTTAATGTGTTATTGTCCGGAGCGACCAACATTAAGAGCTGTGTCTCCTCCTCCACACACAGTCACACACAAGATGGAAGAGAGAGAGAGAGAGAGAGAGAGGCAGGTAAAGAGGACAATGCAGCATCCCGGCATCTAAAACGCCACACAGAACTGAGAGACTTAACATCCAACGCTGGAGTGCCAGTCACTCTACGTCTACCATACGACCTTCACTCCCCTTGTCACAAGTACTCCTCAGAAACACCATTAACATCGCGCAGACAGCCCACTGAGCATCAGTGAAGGAGACATCTTGTAGAAAGCACCAACATTAAAAAAAATCCATGACAGCGCTGAATATATAAATGGGATGAAGATACAAACAAGGCCTGGCTAACTAAAAAAAACATCAAGGCTGGTTGCACAGTGACAGCCCGGCTACAGATATCTTTCTGGGCTAACAAACCCCCATTAAGAATCTGACAGAATGACAAGAAGTACATTTGTGTTTCCCTGAGATATCTGACAGGCTGTGGTTGTTACAAGACCTCTATTACAACCACATCAGCTGTCGCAAGCAACATGGGAGAACTGCCAATAGACCGGGATATACTGTACTTAACGCAACGGACACTGGAAGTTATAAACCAGATTAAAAAAAGGTTTAAGATGAATGTATTAACATTGCATTTTTTTAATTACATTGCAGTAATGAAACTGGCTTGTGTATGAATGTATATCAGCCTTTGTGTTATACAGCTTAGTATGCAAATACTATCACTCCCAATAACAGCAGAATATATGTACTGATCAATGGTGAAACATATAAACTATCCATTAACAGCTCCTTTCTGATGCTTGTATTACAGTGAACATGTGCTTTTTTTCCCTTAAACTGCATTACAGCATAGAAGACTACAGTTCGACCAATGTGTGTTTTTTTACTGATTCGGATGCACTTTTTTCCTGAAGCTGCCAATAATTGATCATTTGTGCCAATATTCAACATCTTTCAATTTGAAAATGAGTAAATCTCTTTTTAATGTAATGACTGAATAAACAAAATGAACAACGATAATATTTCAATGAGAAACAAAAAGATGAGGGAGACACTTAAAAAAATCTTTTTAAAAAAGAGCTAGAAAATCACCTCTTTCATACTGGAGAGGGAAAACTAAGACACACTGGTATCTGATATTCAAAAGGGGTAGATATCGATATAATACATATTGGTCTAATCCTAAATAAACATCCACCTTATTGTTGATGTTTTTATCTGTCAAGCAGAGCAGAATCCGCTGATGATTGATGCCTGCGTGCCTCCTCAGAATCAATTTAAATTTCTAACGAGGGGACACAATTACATGCAACATGAAATGTAAAAATCATCTACGTCTGCAAGGCTACGAGGAGACGCTGTGGCATTTGGGCGATGAGGAGCTAGTCTGGTTTGCAGACATCGCAGCCCCTTGTCTCTTTGCTTCCCATTTGCAAGTTGAAGGAAAGCGCCAAGGCACATCAACCGGTCAGGCCGCGTTTACTCATTTGTTGTGCTTACAGTGGCTGGTTAAGTGCACGCTCAAATTAAATATTAGGGGTCAAGGGGGAGTTAGTGCATTCTGAATGAGTTGCTGGCCATACACATCCTGGGGGAAGTGACAACATGGACGCTATTATGACTTCCTTTCCAATGGGTCATTTTTCAGCTACTTAGCTTCAATATAGAAAGTGCCTGACAGAGCCATTAGGGGAGTCATCACCACATTAAATGCTTTTAATGGAGCTGGTTAACTCACTCCCTGTTTTAAGACACACAGCTTTTTTGATCCCTGCACTGGGCATAATGAAAGAATATTACAACCAATTTTAACTTGGCATAACATCACTCTTCCCATAGGGACGGTGTCAGGCGAACTGTTTGAATTAAAGCAAAGTGGAAAAGACCATTTCATTTTTTTTTTTATTTGATTGATTATTTGAATTGGTATTTGGTATTTATGAATCTTGATAAAATACATTAGCATCTGAAATGTATTTCACAAAACTGCCACACAGGTCACATATTAACAAGCAAATCAATTATGTTTTAACAGCAGAAAGCAAGGGACTCATCAGCACATCAAGATGCATTTGCTGTAACAATGTATTCTACCTCCCTGCCTACTCAAAACCATTTAAAGAAACACATACTGGCTGACTAATGTATAAAACCAGGGATTAAAAATCACTCTTTACCTTGTTTGACTTTCAGATACAGTTTTTAAAACTCATCTCAGTTTGACATTGCTTTATCTACAGAGGCAGGCCTTCCCACAGCCTAATTAAAAATACTTGAAACCACACTATTTATGTGAGGAGCAGGAAGTTTCAAATGTTTTACAGCATCTTCACCTGGAAGACATCCAGCCCCTTTAAATCGATGATGGCCAGTATGAGTCTAAGTGGACACATGAAGCATATCGAATCACATTGTTCTGGGCAACCTGCATTCTCGTCTGGAGCTTCTGGGAAAAGCCCAGGTAGAGCAAGCAAAATCAAAATGGCTCTGGATTAACAACAAGACAAAACGTTTCTTAACTTTAAATGTTACAGCAGCAAATATATGTGTAAAAAATAAGCTTTGCTGTTTTTATCTGTAACATTTGCAGCAGCCTTGTCTAAAGATACAGACTGATTACACACAAAGACAGGAGACACAGGGTTAGGAATCTATGACATTTAAAATACTATACGTATAAACATTTGTGAAAATAACGATTAACATAAGCTTTGATGAAAGGCAAAATAAAAAAATTATAAATAAAATTTGTATTTTCTTTGTTTGGGGAACTTCACAGACGGAACAACCTTCACCTGGGTTATAAATGTTAAAAAACCTTGAAATGAAACAGTCCCTAGAAAAAGGGCCTGATTTGCTTTCCTTGACTTCCCTAGATTCACCAAAAAAGGCTGTGTTGTCATAGCAACAATGAGTAAAAATAACATGAGCTTATTTTCCACAAGCTGAAAATAAAATGGAACAGGATCGGTTTGGACAAACAAGATCAAAATGGTTGCTAATTCACAGACACAAGACTCTGCATTTACACATGAACCCAATGTAAGGCCTGGGTGTTCCCTCTGGTCATCAGCTCCCATTATCTGATGGCCAGATCCCTTACTCATGTAAAGAAATGAATGCTTGTCAGGATAATGATCGTAATAAAGGGAACGTTCACGCCCCACTAATTCCTCCGTCCCAGAAGCCACCACAGCTGGTTTGTTTAAATCTTTTAATTCACAGCCAGCTAATTAACATTCACAGAAGAGTATTATAGTACAGGCAGTGCCTCTTAACAACCACTAACCTCAGGTATTTTACATGTAATTAACGAGCAGATTGAAGAAAAGACGGGGAGTGAAAATACTCATTTACCTCCCTTCTTATTCCAGTCTCAATATCCACTTTGTATGCATCACTATACTTAGCACATGCATAGTATGCAGAGGATGTTGTTATGCAGCAACATTGCATCCCAGAGACAACACGCCCGACTTCTATTTAATCAGCTGGACTGGCTGAGTGCAGGATAGTTTTTAATGCGCCGTAACACAGGTTTGGTTCCTGCATCTGTGGTTTCAGCAAAAACAAACAGCATTATGTGCAAATTCAACTTCAGCTACTAAGTGAGAGGAATGAGAGGAATGAGCAGGACTTAGGGGAGATGATGCCAGCATTGAACACAGAGAGAAAGAGAACAAGAGGGGGTACTCTGGCCACCATATCTGTGCCATATTTTGCACTGATCCCAGTGAGTCAGCACAGCCCATCCAGCCAGGATGTGTGGTCGCACCTTGGACTCAGAGGAGACTTTCCCTCTCAAAATAGCATGTTTATAATGTCATGCAGGCAAGAACGCAACCATGGTGCTGGCTGACCTGCAGATTTGTATTGCCCAACAACACGACTGACCTTTGTGCCTCTACAGGCCATCTTTGGAGAGTGGGCAAGGGACTGCCTTGTGGATCACATGAGAGCGCACTGGCATTAGGAGCACGCAAAAAAACTAACAAAAAAAACCAACACTGGTACATACACGTGAATTGCCCTCAGACATGCGTACACTAAAAGAGAGAGACACCTAAAAATACGCAGAGCGCAAGCCGGCCTCCACAAAACCCATCACTTACACAAAAATATACCACTCAACCATACACCTCCTCACCCAACATCGCACCTGACCGTTCACATCAGCACAAACCCCGTATAGAAGAAAAATGCCACATCGGCTTCAATCAGCCCTGACTAAAACACAGAGTTCTTCTTCCACCAGAGGCGTTTTTATCTTTAATTAGAGGGGCAAGCAGCTGTCTACAACCCGAACCCACTCACCGCTATGATGGCAGGCCTGCCCACAAACACAGATGCCAAATTCCACCTTCATTTGCTGCCATCTTAAGGAGTGGGTTTGAATCTGGTGGGTAGACTCTGCAGCATGGAGGAGATATGATGCAGGTATTGGAGACGGGGAAAGCAATAACATTTGTTGTGGAGCTTTGTTTTTAATCAGGCATTGGCTCCAGGTCTACAGGGGTCTGCAATAACTTTCCTTTGGCTGTCTCACCGGGAACAAGGGTGTAGGAATCAAAGGGGGAGGTAGTGCAATGTATTAGGTAAACTATACCTCTTCCTCATTCTGTTCTCTCTCCCTTTACCACTTTCATCCTCGCTTCTTTCTCCCCTCTCCCTCTTGCATTCCCTCTCAGCACTTTAATCTTAAAAGAGCCGGCCCCTGATGAGGAAGATCAAAGTAGCCCTGCCCTGAACACAGGTCACCAACCCCATCCTCATGGTCACGGTGCACAGTGATATTATTGATTTTGTTACATCAATCTTGTCAGCTGCTGTTATCCTTTATTGTACCAAAGAGAGGTGGACACGAGGA
>OMKZ01011364.1:1393-12721 GCA_900302535.1 Neoniphon sammara | reverse complement strand
GCCCATTGCAACTTACAGTGAGTGGATTTTGTCAACAGTGATTTATTAAAAATGTTTTGGAAGAGTATTTTATCATTTTCTAACAACTGACATATCTAGTATTATTATTCGCACCACGATCCCAGTATTTCCAAATGGAAACATGCAAAGTTAAATGAAGTGATGAATTTTAGCAGCACACTACTCCAGTCTCCTACCTCGTTCCATTTGGGTTCGGTGGTGTAGCGATACACTCTTGTCTTGGCTTTATTTACAAAGAAGCCAAATGAGTCCACCTCCAATGTGCAGTAGAGATCTGAGGAAGGACAGGAGTCAAAACAGAGTCGTATGATTATTGCAGTGATCTTTTTGAATTACATGACGTAAGTTACAAATATTGGTTACTGAAATTGTTCAAATGGTTTGAATGTTCTGGATTGAACATTCAAAATTGTGCACAGAAAAATGAATAACAATAATGTTAAAAAAACAAACAAACAATTTATTCACATTTTATTTATCATACATGTAATGTTTGTCTTTAATGGTGTTCGGGGTTATATATTTGTGTTAAGTCCCTACAAATGCTGAAGATAGTTATTTGAAAATGTTCATTGTGTAAGATGGGAAAAAAATATAGATAGAATAAAAAATGAGACTGAAACAGTTAATGTAGTTTTGCTTCTGGGGAAGTTAAAGTTAAATGCTAACCTTAACCTCAAAACTACAAATGCAAATGCTGCGGGAACCATGTAATTTCAGTGATGCATGCTTTTTTTCTTTCTTTCCACATAAAACAGCAAGACAGCACTGTCCACTGTTCCTGCTGTGCTTTCACAGTAACATATGACATTGTGCTTTATCATGTAGTATTTATCTGTATTTTCTGTTGCGTGCATAGAAGCTAAAGATGAGTGACTCACTCAAGCTCTGTTTGAGGCCGGAGGCAGAGTGGACGATTACATTCAGGAACCCGTGGAGTCCAGGGGATTCGTCCTCTGGAAAAACAGTAAGCCAACAGAGAGAGAAAAAAAAAAAGAAACAGAGGAGGGCTTAGAGCATGCAGATTGCTGTTTACATTGGAGCGGGGTCATATATGGAAGGAAGCATAAAAAAAACACTGCGCAGTACATCACATGCAGCATAAACCTCTGCTACTTTTCCCTACTTTTCCTCCTCATCAAAACCATGACTATCAATCATCATTACATTTCCTGACAATTTCTTACACACACTATGATTTGAAATACAGCTACGAATCAAGTGGTGGAAATAAAAACAGCAGCATTTCCACTAAACCCAACACTACTTTCTTTGAGTTGAGAAACTCTGGAAAACTGAATATGATAAGGAAAACATCAATCCCTCCCTTTTTTTTTAAACGGAACTTGAATTGGTTAAAAGTACTGAACAAAATAATAACAACTGATCCCTTACCTTCTTTATTAATAGTAAGGGGAATGTGGTGGACGGTCTGCAGCTTGACGCAGGAGTTGGTCAACATCTGCAGCTCCATGGAAGTCAAGGAGAAACTTTTAAAACCTGGAGGGAAGAGCAGGGATTTAAAAGTTCAGGGTACTCATGTAACAGTGGATTATTATATATGTGAATGAGCATGTGTCTGACTGAGAACATGTATTAATATGGCACTTTGGAGCTCTTGGAATATAAAACAAACACCTCTTGTGTATTTATAAACACAGTGGTTTCTAACAGGCTCTTAAAAAATAAGTAATCTCCCATCCAAGATGTGTTGAAAAGGTTTTGTGCAACCCTAGATTAAGTCAGTTCCTCTAAAATACAAAAATCTATGAGGGCTGATGGGAAAATCAACCTTTTTTTCTGAAAAATCCTCAAAAATGTACTTTGTGAAGATAAAAGGTTTCTGCAGGACACTGGTGACTGCACATGCTCAGTATGTCTGAGATCCTTACATTTCTTCTGCTGTTCCTTGATCATCTCTTTCCATTCGGCACGCTCATAGTCAGAGGAAATCAGGAAAATGTAACTCTGAAACACACAAAAATGGCTATTTTTACATCTGCCATTAATATGGGTAACTGAAAGACAGGAATGGGGGAAAATGGAAAAGGAGAGAGACTTTATAAAAATAAGAAAGACTTTTCTTTTTTCTTAGCATTTGTGTATATGCAAATAAACAAACTCAAAACACAAATTATGAACTTATGCATTCATGTTCCAGCAGCTTTAAAAAAAAATTGCCCCACAATGATAATTAAGGGTGCTATCTGAACTAAATATGAGGCAGGTGAAGAGAGTAAGTGTAAGGAAGATCAGCAGATGGTTTTTGTGCTGGGAATGATGGTGAGAAGGACGACAACGCAATAAAATGAGAGGAAATAATGAAATATGAAGAGTTGAAAACGAGGAGCAAGAGGAGGAATGTGGGGGAAACAATGTGTGATGAAGCAGAAGCAGACAAAGTTGTAAAGTGATGAGGAACGATGTCGGGGGTTCTGGTCCAAACCGGGACTCTGGTTTACCTTTCCGTTCCTGTTGTGCACTCTGAGGGCCATGCTGGGCGAGGTCAGCAGCAGCAGAGACTCCTGCTCAGACAGCTTCTTCCTGAGACGGTCTATGACCTTGGAGCCCTTGTTGGCTCTCTGAAGTGACAGAGGTGAAGGCATGATGTCAGCAGTGGTGGAAAAAAGTATTCAAATCCTTTACTAGTAAAAATAGCAATACCATGATGGAAAAATACTTGAGTAAAGGTAAAAGTCCTGCATTTAAAATATTACTTGAGGTAAAGTATAGAAGTATGATCGGTAAAATGTAAGTATGAAAACTATAACTATAACTATAGTCATTGTGAAGAATGGTTGCCTTCAGAGTGTTAAATTATTGAGGCATTAATCTCTAAAAAGTATTTTAATGTTTTAGTTCTAACTGCTTCATATACTGTTGGCTAGTTTACAGTCTAACAATGCATCATGTTTTCTGTTTTACATGTAAAATCTTACAGCTGTCAGATAACTGTAGTGCAGTAAAAAGTTCAATATTTCCTTGCAAAAATGGTGTGCAGGAAAAGAATGAAGTCTCAGAAAATGGAAATACTCAAGTAGACTGCATTTCTTAGTTCCTTAAAAGTTGGCATTTGAGAGGTGTAAAGTCTTCACCCAATAGTGATGGTATCTGTCTTACCTTCCTGTATCTGTGTATCTTTGTGTTTACATATTCCCGTGTGTGTGTGTGTGTTTTGTCTGCATCTCTGTAACTGTGTCTGAATTTGATTTGTACCCCTCAGTATCCACACCACCTCACCTTCTCTCTCTGAATCTCGCTGCGGAGGTGGGAGATCTTGACCTTCATGGCGTCCAGCTCTTCATCCGGGACCTGAGGGATGGTTAGTGGCTCAGTCTCCTCGGGGCCTTGGAAGGTCAGCTCAGACAGGGGGATGTACCACTTACTGTCGTACTGCTGGCTTTTACTGCAGGAGAGAGGAGGAAGAGAGGAAGAGGAGGGGCGGGAGAAAAGAAGAAGAGAGATCGAGGGGGGCAGAGAGGTGAAAGTGAACATAACAGAAAGAGGAGGAGGAGGATTGAGAGATGGATGAAGGAAGAGGAGAGGAAAAGACAGACAAGAGAGAGAGGAGAGAAAGTACAATAAGAGTTTTGAATAATTTCAATTCTGATTTTGAAGGACAGTCTATACTACAGATTGTGATATCCCAATCCTATCATTAAACCTGATGTGCAGTTTTCTTATTGATGTATTAATACTAAATCTCTGGTGGTGACCTGCTCCATTGCTGCAAGACTAATATAACGACAGTCAGGACCCCAAAGAAAACTTTGTGCTTTCATTTGGGACAATGGGGAAAATTTCGGGTTAGAAAGTGCATCAAATTCTAAGATCGTCCTGGCCAGTAGACAGTCGAGTGATACTTCAGATGCATCAGAGAGACAATAAATGTGACAACAGAGCCAGGTGTTTGGTATTCTGATATTTCACTTGACTGTGCATATTAAGTAAAAATCCAAATCACAGCATTTGATTTCATTGATTGATTGAAAGTAGCTTAATTTGATTTAAGAAAAACAAAACAAAAAAAACAAAACAAAACATGTATATTTGTTTCCAGATAAAAGAATAAAAATAAAAAAATAAATTAAGAGATCATAGGATATACATGACACTAGCTAATTTGTCATGATGCTGGCTACTTGCCAATTTATTTGTTTGTTCATTTGCTAATCAACAGTCCTGCATTTAAAATAACCAAGGATAACACGAAAATTTTCAAAACTTATTTTCAGTGCGGTCTTCTTTTAAAAGAGCAGGCAAGGAAAACATGTCAGGCTGTCAGAGAGTCAGAGAGTGCAAACATCAAAACATCAAATAAATGACAGGCATCTACAATATTTACAGTACAAACACGTCAAATGTGAACTTTCATCTCCCTCACCCTCCGATCTGCTTCTTCAGCTTGGCGCACAGCAGCAGGTCGGTGAAGAGGAAGACGTGCCGCAGCTTCCTGGCTCCCTCCACCAGCTCCACCATGAAACTGTCCTTCAGCAGCTGCCGGTTCTGTGGCAAGCACAAAGGCAGCGGGTCATTAACACAAAGTCCACGCCGTCAATAACTCAACAGTCGGTAATTACTGCTGTCTAAGACCAGTAAAGAGGCATTTCAACGTCCCATCACAGAAAAACTGCACCAGTGTTTCTCTTTTTCTTGGCAAATGGAATTACCTTAGAAACTGAACTGAGACCAAAACATAACAGACCATAATGTATTTTCAGCTGAAACTAGAAGAGGACAGGAGACATGATTTTTGAAGTTTTGGGTTACATCCCTGATGTCAGACTATGTAATGTGTCATGTTATAATGTCATACGCCAAAAGGGGGCAGTAATGTCATTTTTCAAAGAAGAGAAAACATTTACAATTATGGATATAAAAACTGTTCAGGGGAACAGACAAATGTCACAGCACAACTCAGTGGTATAGAGTCTATACTCTAATCATATCATAAATGTTGTGAAGTGTTTTTTTTTCCGCTGTTTACCTTCTGTCATGTGCATTTTAATATTTATTTTACTTGAGTAATGTTTTGTCATTTGTTTCTTACATTCTATTTATTAATGTTGTCATGTTGTTCATCTTTTTGTCTTCTAATGTTGAAAATCAATAAAAAAAACAGCGTTTAAAAAAATGTTATGAAGTGGTTAGGCAGGGACAGGATTTTATTCTTTTGACACCTTCAACACACTTACAGCTCTCCAACACCACAAATCAGAAAGTAGTTTGGTGTGGCTGCACTGGCTCTATTGTTGATCAGCTTTCATATATGTTTGTACGGTTTTTATGCAGATTTCATATTTGTGTTTAGTTTTATATTCATATTTATCTGATATTTATATCAAGACATATACTGGTGATGACTCCCCTCGTACTCGGTCCAGCTCTCCCAGTGGCCAAACATCAACCTCAAGCTCTGGTACAAAAGCTATGAAGCATGACATCACTGCTGTCCCCAGCCAATCATATCCCTCCTCTCATCTCTTTCCCCTCCTCTGCTCCGCTCCCCTCCATCTCGATCCCCCTGTTATTGTCACCGCTGGAAAATACTGGTGGGAATGTCAGCTGATGTAGGTGAGATATTCATCCTCGCACGCACCTATCAGGACCCCCTGCTGGCAAGGGGCAGCGCCACGCTGCAGCTCACACTGTGCGACGGTGTGTGTGTGAGAAGAAGCAAGTGAGAGAAACAGAGGGAGAGAGTGTGTGTGTTTGAGAACGACAGTTAATGTGAGAGAGCAGGGGAAGAAAGAAGGATTATTAGAGAGAGTATGAGTGTGTGAGAGAGAAAGAGAGAGATGAAGAGCTTTATCTGTGTGAGAGATGGTTAAGTGCGCGCGTGTGTGTGTGTGTGTGTGTGTGTGTGTGTAGAGAGAGAGAGAGAGAGAGATGAAGAAATGTCGTACTGCAACTTCCAAGCAATGTAACACATCATCAAACCAGTTCCACTGCAGTAGATGCCGTCTGACACACACACACACACCCACACCCACACCACACACACCATCTAAGGATATGATAGAGGTCTAATTCCCAATGGCGGATATAATTATTCATTACTAGCTAGATAATGAAGCCAGCTATGATGATGGATGTGATAGATAACTTCCACATGAGCTG
The DNA here is from genome assembly GCA_900302535.1 of Neoniphon sammara. Classification (NCBI taxonomy): domain Eukaryota; kingdom Metazoa; phylum Chordata; class Actinopteri; order Holocentriformes; family Holocentridae; genus Neoniphon; species Neoniphon sammara. The sequence continues at coordinate 6,580 of OMKZ01011364.1, read as the reverse complement.
CTTTCTATCTGTCACATGTTTCTAATGGTGATTGCTTGGGATAGAAGACCTAATGGGACACAATATGTGCCACACATACAGTATATACTAATGAGATTTCACAAAAAATATAAATAAAGACATAAATAAATAAATAAACAGTTTAAATTTAGAATAGCAGAGGTTGTCAAACTGTTTCAGTGAAAAGTTTAGACTCTTCCCTTCAGGTCTAGACTATTTAATATGTATTGCTGCTCTTCCCGCGGTGAAACTATTCAGATATATTCCTCTGACCCAATTTGTGTCACAACCCAATATGGTTTCTTCTTTCTAATGAGCCACTGGTAAGTATTTATATAGCTGCAGTGTACATGCACATCCTTCAATCTACATCGCGAAGCTTGGGGCTTTGACGGCACAGGAATGTCATATTTGTGAAGGCATACAACATGTAATATAATCCCCTAAGGATATTTTCTAACTACAGTGTAAAATAAGGCTTCGTCTTGGCTTGGTTCTGTCAATCTACATGCGGTCATGTCAGTCTATATTTAGTCTGAATGAGAAATGGTTTCAGTCACGTCGCTAGCTGCTCTATCTTCATTTTGGCCTGTTACTCTGGTGTGAAATACAGCACACAACTGTAAGGGTGTGAAGAGACACTGTTGTTTATACCATGCATGCATATAGATAGATATCCATCCTAGATATCCATGTTGGATACAGACACAGTTCCTGGTTCAAATGAGTTATCATGTCCTTAAATTGAAGTTTAGCTGGATGTTAAGGCAACATATTCGTAGTAGTGAATTATACTTCAAAGTTCAAAATACACAAAGTACAAACATTTGTTGTACTGTAGCTTTTGAATATTGCTATTAAAGGATGCAAAATAAGCAATATCTTGTTAAATATGAAATCAGTTTATGTATATGAATGTGTTAATTTAAAACAATTATTTAATAATAATGATCTCAAGATGTTTTTGTTTTTTCTTTTGTAAAAGAGATTAAATCTGGTAATAGCGACTTTATTTGTATAGCAGACACTGCTGCAATTTTCCATTTCATTAAAATATCAAAGTTTTAGTCATAAAAAAAAAGACATGAGAACCGATATGTATGTCAGAATTTCATAATGTTTGCCTGTTGCCAGGCTGTAAGCCATTTAATAAAGTGATTGCAGTCACTTCATCCAATCCAATATACACAATCAAATGAATCTCAGGACAGTGTTTGGTCCTACTTTGGGACAGACAAGTGAGTGAAGTAACAAGCTAAACCCTCCCGTGGACATCAGGACAAAGCTGTGGCAAATTGTTACCTTGGACTGGATTATCAGACAGAAAATACAGCAATAGATTATCTTGGATTATTGCCCAGAAAGTACGTTAATTGGCCAATTAACACTGGCACCCCAATTTACACAACTACACCCCTGGAGATTTCAATGTTAGCCAATTTAGTCCATGTTTTCCAAAGTAAAGTTCCAAGGAAAGAAGATGCAGAAAGTTAGATGATGTAGTTCTGTGTTACACAGGAGCTGTTAGATTTGTATTCATACTGTACATAAGTGGACTGCACTCAATGACCCACTGAGAAACTACACCGCCCATCAGGCCTCTGTGTTAATCCTCTCCTCCATTGATCGCACAATAAGGAGATAAGATAAAGGGAGGATAGGGGGATAACAGATAGATTAAGGATTTACAAGCCCCGAGCTGTGTGAGAGAGTACGGGAATCACATTGCACAGGGATAAAGCAAGGCAGGCCACCCAAACACTGGACACGATCACATCTGTTTGTTTACCTGCAAACTCAATGTTGTCATTACAAATCTTCAAAAGCGGATTTAGACTAAATCAAACCAGAATTAAGTCTGGATGAATGTCCCTTTTCATTTCAGAACAGAAGAAAAACTAAAGAAAAATAATGGCCATGTACACAAAATAAATAATACTGATCTCATGAGTTTTATTCTTTGACACATGAGTTGACAGACACTAGTTTAATGTGTGTTTTGTTGCCCTGCTCAGTCAAATAAGGCCCATTGTGTTATCTTTTAAGTCTTTATTTTACCTAATAGAGTAGTCTGATAAATTTAAAAATATGCTTATGCGGCTGCTTTTCTGTCCTTCTGGGTAAAAGACATCCTTAACAAACAAGCTGTCTCAGCACATCAGATGACATTTCCATAATACCAGCCACTAGGAGAAATATGACTTTGTCTATCTCTCATAATAGCTGACTGGAACATCAGAAAGAGGGAGAAAGAAAGAGAGAGAGAGAGAGCGACGCCAGGCCGAGCGCGCTGACAGCATAGAACACCGATTAAATATTGACCGACTCTTGGAAGAGCCTCGCTGAGTACGTGTGTGCAAGTAATCGCATGAATTTACAAAAGATCTACATCTATATTTAGAGCACATGCTTGGAGGGGCATCTGTGCTCTCTCAGCATCCACACACATCAGCCTAAAGGGTGTGTGTGTTGTGTGTATGCAGTCTGGGTTTGTGTAATATGTATATGTGTGTGAGTAAGCCTGTGTTTTAATGAATCCCTGTGTTTTGTTCTTGTATGAAAGTGTGTGTATGTCTGCATAAGCAAATATGTTTGTGTGATGAGAGACAGAGACAGCAATAAGGAGAGGGACGGAAATGGTGCAGATGTGTGTGTGTGTGTGTGTGTGTCTTACTATATTTATGAGGACCAACTATGGAGAAACTACCTGCTCTGTGAGGACATTTGTAGCTGTGAGGACATTTTGCGTGGTCCTCATTAAGGAAAAATGCAAATTGTGGCTTATTGCTTGAGGCTAGAGTTAAAGTTATAATTAGGGTTATGGCTGGGTGATGTGGACAAAATCAAATATCACAATATTTTTGACTGAATACCTTGATATCGATATTGTAGTGATATTATAGGAATGACTGTTGGTGCTTTCACAAAATATCTACACTGAGATTTTTGGTAAACAATCACCAGTAATGTGACTATGATGACCAAGCAGGTAGAGGTGAATAATAGAACAGCTACAACAGTCTAAGAAATTCGGAAAACTGCATTAACTTACTATAATGCATCCTTCAAAACCAGGGAAAGACGACACTTATGCCATATCACCATATTTCAACATCCAAAATCCCGTACGATATCTAGTCTTTTATCATATCATTAAAATACCGATATATTACCCAGCCCTAATTAGGGTTAGGTTAAAGTGAGGGTCAGGTTTAGGTATTAGTTGGCTGTGGTTGAGATTAGGGAGAGGCTATAGAGAATGAATGAAAGTCAATACAATGTCCCCACAAAGACTGTAATACCAACATATGTGTGTGTGAGTGTGTGTGTATCTCTACTATAGTACATAATGACACACACACTCACATCAGGAGTGTATCTTTCCCAAAGGCAAACAAAGCAGAGAAGGGAGATGAATTCAGATTTAGGCAGCGCCCTCATTTGCATTTTAATTAAGCAGCTTCTGTTTGTCCCCCCATCTGGCCGGGCCGGCGCCCCTGGGGGCCACTTGTACAGCTCTGCTCCCGCATGCCTCCACTGAACAAACTACAGGTTACTTGCTAATGTATAGTCATGGAAGGCAAGGGTGAAGGTTCGATGCTTATTCAGTCCTTCCTCATCACTCCATAGAACAATACCGTTCATAAACAAGCACTGCAGTCCTCTTCTTCTTTCTTTTCCACTATCTGATCTTTCTCACCTCCTCTAAACACCACTGTGCCATGAAAGACTGGGTCAAGGCCCAGAGGTGTTTCAATGACAGATTAAACTAGATTACTCCAGGGAAATTAGAATAAAAAGTTTTCTTTTCAAGTTATATTTCCCAAGTATTCCCAATCCCCTGCAATGCAGCCAGGCTGTATCACGGGAAAAAAAAAAGTCGGTGTTAAGAGCTAAGATTGTTAAAGTCAACACCGTACCAGTGTTTATTTAAGTCCACACCCCTTAGCATTGATTTAACAGCTGTGATCACTGTTAAATGTAGCTGCCCCAGAGCAATTTTAGCTCTAAAAATTTCCAATCAAGACTTCAGTCAACTCCACATAACTGCCACTGAAAAATCAACATTTACTAATCCTGAAAAATCTGCTGTGTATGCATTGAATCACTATCAGCTACTCAACTAATAACCTGTAAATGCATTAAATCTAGTTTGATTTACATAAACAATATAAAATCTGTGAGAATTTTTCTGATGAAAGTTTGGGTACATTCACATTTCATATAATGCTACAGCTGAGAATAAAAGTTAAGTTAAAAAAAAAGAAAAGAAACAAAACAAAACACATTTCTGACGCATATGGTTTGGGGGCAGAGCAGCGGGTTCACTGCATCCCTTAGTGGCCAGAGCTGTATGCAGGCTTACATTTTTAAAGAATTTAACCTGCAATGTAAGCTGCTGTAAGAGATGCAGTGCAGGACTGTCACTGAAGAAAACAGCAGGCAAACAGCAGGCAGCAGGTAAGGCACTGATTGTGCACTGATGTTGAAAACTCAGGTGGTGAATGCCGTTTATTTTAGTTGTGGGCTATTTGAAAAAGGAAAGCTACCGGAGAATTGTTTCACTCAGTAAAATTAAATGAAATGCACTTTTGAATCATATAAGTCTCTGTGTTATACATTTGCTTCGTATTCAACAGCCACAGGATATTGAGCCAGTGCTTATCAATAATTTAGAACTAATCTCCACTGTATATGCCCTTCATGGCATTTGCACCCTCGAGCTGACATTTTAAACTGCGCCTAACACTTTTCTACTTGAAATCGTTCCATACTGTATGCTAAATATGATGCAAAAAAAAAAAATCTGCATCTCTCACTTCTCTGGGTATAAAAAGTCATTGATGACTGGTGTATTACATGTTGCAGCTCATGAGGTAAAATATAGACAAAAACCTCAAGCATATTTATACACTTCATGGTAAGGTACACTATAATGAGCCCCATTGATTTCCATGTGGTGCTTTTCATGTATCTATTATGAATATTTGATGATTGGTGTGGAGGTCTGGGCAGACTGGGCTGAAAATGGGGCCTGTGGGGATAGGAGGTGGGGCAGCCAAGTGTGTGTGCATGTGTGTGTGGTGTGTGTGTGTGTGTGTTATAAAGCAAAAGGGGGGAAAAGAAAGAGGGACAGCGGAGGGAGCAGAGTGAGAGAATACATTATGCGAGTGCATGTATGGCGAG
>OMKZ01011360.1:1155-13235 GCA_900302535.1 Neoniphon sammara | reverse complement strand
AAAGTCCTCATGATGCATCTAATTTTCGTTATGAAATCACTGGCCTGAATATCCTAAATAATAATGACATGGATTATCTATTTTTATTTTTATTATTATTATTATTATTATTATTATTATTATTATTATTATTATTATTATCATTATTATTCTTGGCATTTAGAGACTTCCTTGTTGTGGCGGAAGCAGCAGATCAGCGGGTCCTTGACTCCGGAACACGTTGACTACGTTGCGTCAGACGGCAGAGTGGTAGAGAAGACTCATGTGGGTCTTCCTTGTATGCTAACATAAGCTGACGTCTCTTTCTGCTTCATTCAAAGGTAAGGAAAGCATGTCACAAAACGTTTCAATAGGACTTCCTGTATTCCGCGAAGATTTTTATTAGAGTTGCTGTAACAAAACGAATATCTGCGTGAAAATGAGTTGAAGCGCTCCATTTATTAACTAGCTAATGTAGCTAGCAGCAACTCGTCAAAGTTTTGACTTGCATGGGTAGCTAAGCTAGTTAGCTAGCTTCTTAAGCATGACTTTCAGTCAGCTTTTAATACTTTGACAGGTGCCAGACAACAGCTTTCTCGGCTGCTAACGTGGCTCTCCTCAGCCACTGTAGACACGTATGTAATAACTTATAAATACTGCCATAACTGTTTTTTTAAAAATTTGTCAACATAGCTCGCTACTCCCCAGCATTGTAGCTCCCATCGTTTCGTTTTCTACCGGTAGATCAATTTGCGATTGTTCTGTTTAACGAATTGACAGGCACACACGCCCATTCCTCCACTGACTTACTGATATTAGATTCATTTGCTTTATTAGCTAGACAAGCATAGTTGTTTTGTCAAAGTAATCAATGTTCGTACTAATATATGTAGATTTTATTTGCACAAACTTATCAGTTGCTTTCATTTACGTAAACCAAGTTTTTCTTTCAATAATACTGCAGATACACTTGACAGTATCAGTCGTCTCTCCGTCAGGGATGGCGTCTCTCTACGTGTCCCCTCACCCTGATGACTTCAGGAGCCTTCTAGCTCTCATAGCTGCAGAATTTTGTCCATCCTCCCGTCCCCGGACCATCACAGAGGACCCTCCTGCATCGCTGAATGCCCGCTCCAGACCCACCCTGCTGCTGGGCACTGGTGAGGGCGACTGTGTCTTGAGCGGGGCCAGTGCTGTGGCCTGGTACTTGGCATCTCAGGGGAAGAGGGCTGGTGTGGATACCAAGCAGCAGAGCCAAGTGTGGCAGTGGCTCAGCTTTGCAGACAATGAGCTCACCCCTGTGTGTTGTGCTGTGGTCTTCCCACTGATGGGGATGATGGGAGTGGATAAGAAGGTGAGGAAATGGAACCTAAACCCAAATTTCCTCAAGCAGGTTATTTACTCGTATTGAGTTTCATTCTGAGCTGGCTTGCTGTGCTTCCTCAGCTCCAGCAGAGTTCTCGAGTGGAGCTGATGCGTGTTCTAAAGGTTCTAGACCAGGCTCTGGAACCCAGAACCTTCCTAGTGGGAGAGAGCGTCACCCTAGCTGATATGGCTGTGGCAATGGCTGTCTTCCTGCCATTCAAATATGTACGTATGGTTCAAATTTTTGTTCTACGCTTTGTTGTTGTACCTGTTTTTCCATCTAGCTGATTATTATCTTTCATTATGTTACTTTAACTTACCTGAACAATGCAGAACTCATTTGTCAGCTGAGTTGTTAGCTGAATGCCAGCCTGTGACTGTGGTGTAAATCAGTCAACCTTGTTTCATTTTTCACATTTTGTTATTCTTTTTCTTGCAAGGTATTGGAACCATCTGACAGAAAAGTCTTGACCAACGTTACCAGGTGGTTCACAACGTGCATCAATCAGCCGCAGTTCCTCAAGGTCTTGGGGAAGATCACCTTGTGTGAGAAAATGGTACCTGTAACACCAAAGACAAATGCCAACACTGCTAATGGCAGTCTTGCTGCTGACTCTGCTGGTGCTACAGCCAACGGTCAGGCTCTCTCATTTATAGACGTCTCCGTTAACTTTTAACAAGTGTTAAGTCTTCGAGTAAATACTGAGTGCATACAGTGTCATGATTCTGGGGATCTTTCCTCATTCAGGCCCACCAAAGACAGAAGCCCAGTTGAAGAAGGAGGCGAAGAAGAGAGAAAAAATGGAAAAATTCCAGCAGAAGAAGGAAATGGAGGAGAAGAAAAAGAAACAGGCACCGACAGAGGTAAAGATACTAGGCTTCCACAACCTGAATTTCTTGTGAGATATTAGTGCAACTTTGTAAAACATAAGTGATACAGATATCAACAGTATGTTTTTTTAGGTTTAGATTATAATCTTGTTTCCTTCCTGTCAGTTTACTGGCTCTACAGGTGTGTTCTGTTCTTTTTCTCAGAAAAAGGCCAAACCTGAGAAGAAAGAGTTGGGAGTGATCACATACAACATCCATACCCCCCCTGGGGAGAAAAAAGGTGCTTAATCAGTGTTGGTGGAAGTGTGTGTTTTCTCTTTTGTAACATGGCTGAACGTTTTAAGATTGCAAGTTTAGGAATAAGTGCACATTTGATAATCTCTTATCTCTTGTCTCTAGTGTAGGTTTATCTGTTAACCCCTTTGTCTCCCTCCTCTGGTATCAGACATCATCAGTCCGCTTCCTGACTCCTATAGTCCCCAGTATGTAGAGGCTGCTTGGTATCCATGGTGGGAGAAGCAGGGATTCTTCAAGCCTGAGTATGGGGTAAGGCAGTTATATTATATAACACAGTGGAAAATGTCATTTTGTTCAGTGCAATCAGCAGTAATACATTACTGTGTCTTTACCTCTACATTTTATAGAGGAAGAGTATCAGTGAGCCGAACCCTCGTGGCATCTTCATGATGTGTATCCCTCCACCTAATGTGACTGGATCTCTTCACCTGGGCCATGCCCTCACCAATGCCATTCAGGATTGTCTGACCAGATGGTAAAATTGGACTGATTGCAATAACCTGAAATTCCTATTTTCAGTGAGACTTTGTTGCATAGGTTTAGTTGAGGTATGCAAGTGGTGTGTTTTCTTCTATCCATCCAGGCACAGGATGCGAGGTGAGACCACGCTGTGGAACCCTGGCTGTGACCATGCTGGCATCGCCACCCAAGTGGTGGTGGAAAAAAAGTTGATGAGGGAGAGGGGTATGAGCCGCCATGACCTGGGCAGGGAAAACTTCATCCAGGAGGTCTGGAAGTGGAAGAATGAGTGAGTATAGGAAGTGGAAGTAGGGAGATGATGTTAAAGATCTGAAGCTGGAAAAATACTGAAATAAATACACAATCATGACGCATCTAATTTGTTTTTCAGGAAGGGAGACCGCATCTACCACCAGCTGAAGAAGCTGGGCTCTTCTTTGGACTGGGACAGAGCCTGCTTCACCATGGACCCTGTGAGGATCTGAAGTCTCTGAAATCTACTTCTGTTTTAAGTCTGAGGATATATTCTTTGTTCTCATGAGCATATGTTTTTTTCTCTGTTCAGAAACTTTCCTATGCAGTCCAAGAGGCCTTTATCCGTATGCATGATGAGGGAGTGATCTACAGGAGCAAGAGACTGGTCAACTGGTCCTGCACCCTTAACTCTGCCATCTCTGACATAGAGGTTAGTGTGTGTGTGTGCATGTATGCTTAACCCACTGATAACCCTGTCATAAGTTAAGTAATTGTTATACAGCGAACACTACTTTGCCAGTGCTGTCCGTTTTGTGCTGTCTTGACTAAGTGTGTTGGTTGGTTTTCAGGTGGATAAGAAGGAGCTGACGGGCAGGACTCTGTTGCCTGTGCCTGGCTACAAGGAGAAAGTGGAGTTTGGAGTGTTGGTGTCTTTTGCTTACAAGATAGATGGATCAGGTGAGTGAGCGCAGGGACAGAATACAGAATACTCTGAGTAACGATGCCTTTGGGCCACTTGAGTAATAATTCCTTCACATTACCCACACTCACACACTTAACCCTGTAAGATGTAGATTAGGTGGCTAATGAATGATCCTGACTTTCTGATGGTCTTAGAGATTTATAGCGGCATGCCTGATGTCCTCCATATTCACCATTTGTGGGTTGGTATATCAGTCCTCTGACATCTGAATTGTGCCTCTGCATCAGTGCTCACCTTGGATTATAATAATATATATAAAACTTTATTTATATAGCTCCTCTCTAAAACAAGGGTTTACAAAGTGCTTTATAGAAATAAAAACATATAAAAGAGATAAAATAAGCTAAAACCTATTAAGCCCGGAACAAGAACAGGATACAGAAATAAAGCAGGTAAGAAAATAGAGGGAAATAAAATACTAGACATTATAAAAGGAAAGCCTATAAAAATGAGCTTTTAAAGGATAGTATCTGATTTAACAAACCTTATCTCCTCAGCCAATGCATTCCAAAGTTTAGGGGAAATAGAGAAGGCACAGCCAGAAAAGCAGCATCTGAGGATCTCAACAAGTGAAATGGTATTTATGTAGTTAAAACATTACAATTATAACTGGGTGCCAACTGGGGGCTTTGATCTTTGAAATTTTATGGCACACAGGAGTGCAACATCAGCTCTGATGCATTGGTAAACACATTTGTTCTTTCATGTCTCTGTCCCTTAGATGAGGAGGTGATCGTGGCCACAACACGTATCGAGACCATGCTGGGAGACTCTGCTGTAGCGGTCCACCCAGATGACCCCAGGTATCAACACCTAAAGGGTAAAACGGTGCTGCACCCCTTCTGTGACCGCAAGATGCCAATTGTCTTTGATGACTTCGTGGACATGAATTTCGGAACAGGTAGGCGAGGGTTGCGGGAACAGAGTAGCTGCATGTGGTACGGTGGTTAGACCACTGTGCTGAGAATAAGTAATGATCATAACAAGTCATTAAGCCAGGCCACTGCCCTCATTACAGCTGTTCTTATTTCCTCATCCCTCTCTACCATCTCTTGTTCAGGTGCTGTCAAGATAACCCCAGCCCATGACCATAATGACTACGAGGTTGGAGTGAGACACAATCTAGCCTTCATCAACATCCTGGATGAGAATGGCTTGCTCATTAACGTGCCTCCTCCTTTCCTGGTATAGTGTCTCATTACCATCTGTCCCGCTGCAGCCGTGTGCATTTGTACTCTGACACTAAAAGTCATGCTTTTTTGTAATAAGCGTGGTGAAGTGATTTTAAAATAATGGAATCCTTGACTATTCTCTCTGTCCCTCAGGGTATGAAGCGCTTTGAGGCCAGGAAGGCAGTGCTGCAGGCTCTAAAGGACAGAGGCCAGTTCATAGAGATCAAAGACAACCCCATGGTGGTACCAGTCTGCAGGTGGGCTGTGTTTGCGCTTGAGTCGTTGAGCGCAAGTTATTTGTGTTTGAAATCTTCTCTGTAAGATGCTCATTTAAGCACTTGCTTGTGTTTACCCCATCAGTCGCTCCAAGGACATCGTGGAGCCCCTGCTGAAGCCTCAGTGGTATGTGAACTGCACAGACATGGGCAAACAGGCCGCTGATGCCGTGAGAGAGGGACGGCTCAAAATCATCCCAGACCACCACCTCAAGACCTGGTTCAACTGGATGGATAATATCAGGTGATTATCTCCTCATTTTTAATCTATTTATTGTCAGTTCAGTGGTAATTTCTGTATATGCAGTCAGAATTACACTGAACAGTAGGGGCTAAAATGACAGTACTGATTATTTTGCCAGAAATTGTCATCACAGACATTATTCTCTGATTTTGCAGACAATATTATTAAAACTTGCCTGCTACATCAATATCTTGACAATTTTCAAATACAGTGGGCAATTAAATTAAATGTTTCAATTTTGACAATATGCCAGCGTTCTATTATTAACTGTGGAAACCAAACTCAGAATAGATTATTCTAACACATTTAATTGTGCAGACTCATTTCACAATCTGCCTGTCTGTCTCCTGCTTCCTTTCAGGGACTGGTGCATCTCTCGGCAGCTGTGGTGGGGTCACCGAATCCCAGCTTACTTCATCACTGTCAACGACTCTTCTGTGAAACCAGGAGAGGTAAGATGACACACAGACAAAAACTCCTGCCGTACTTATTATGCATCTCTGAGTCTCTTTGCTTACACTTTCTCTGTCTCTCTCCTTCAGGATGTGGATGGTCATTACTGGGTGAGTGGGAGGACAGAGGAAGAAGCCAGGGAGAAAGCAGCAAAACGCTTCAATGTGTCTGCTGACAAAATCTCACTCAGACAAGGTAAGATCTGGCAGCTTATTCATTTAGCGGTTCCATTACTACCATTACAGCAATCTAATAAATGAATCTTTGCAGCTGTCTGTTTTGCTGCTCTCTTGGGCAGGTCTCTCTTGAAAAATAGATTTCAGTTCTCATTAAGATCTACCTGTTTAAATAAATCTTAAACAGAAAGTTGAAATGAATAAATCCATGCTATTTCACTATCCGGATTCACATAAATGTATTACTTTTCTACTTTTCTGCTGTATTCCTGAAATTAAGATAATTGTGTGTTTCAGACGAGGATGTTCTGGACACTTGGTTCTCCTCTGGTATTTTCCCCTTCTCCATCTTTGGATGGCCTAATGAGGTAAAAGACATTAACTCTGATCAACCAGCTTCATGCTGACATACAGGGCACGTTCCTAGAAATAAATATTATTATTATTAAGAAAATCAGTTGCAATACAAACACTATTCAAAGGCAGTGCATTTTCTGTGCTAAAAATAAATGAATAAACAAATTTTAACCTGCTCTGATGCTAGTTGAATAGTTGTGAAGCCACCTGCTGTACTATTAAAAGGGCATAGCCAAAGGGAACACTGAATATTATTAAGTTTGGTGATCGTTGTGTAGCAGGAATATGCCCAAAATGTCCCGATGAAGATGAATTTTCTAAGAGCACATTCATTGACTCATTTGCATATTAAAATGTGTTTGTCTGGCACTATAACGTTTAAACTGTTCATGTATAATACATGTTTTTTTTTGGTCTCTTATTAGAACCAAGACCTCAGTGTGTTCTACCCTGGCACCCTGCTGGAGACAGGCCATGACATCTTGTTCTTCTGGGTTGCTCGTATGGTGATGATGGGCCTCAAACTGACCGGCAAGCTGCCCTTCAGAGAGGTGAGGCCAGTGCAAACTGCCAAAAGGACGATGTAATAAAATAGGATAAGACATGTTAGTGTTCTCAGCCAGACGGGGCTAAGTAATGCCGTTTTTTTTTTGGTTTTTACAGGTGTATTTGCATGCGGTGGTGAGGGATGCGCATGGAAGGAAGATGAGTAAATCTCTGGGTAATGTCATTGACCCCCTGGATGTCATCACAGGCATCTCCCTAGAGGTAATGTATAAACATGCCTGAATGCTTGCCCAGACACTCAGACATGTTAAGCATCTACACACACGCTCACACACACACACACACACACACTTTCCCTCTGTCCCCTTTGGGTTGTCTTTTACACGGTCACCACATGCACATTGCTCCCTGGGGGCCCATAGTCTTATGTAAGCTTTATTAAGCACCTTTTTCTGCTTCCAACAAGCTTTTATTGAGCCCATCAATCTCCTCACCAGTTGGGAAGGAGCTGCTCAGTCAGACGAAGCAGACTTGCCCTCTAGAGGGCACTGAAGGACTTGTATTCAGCTGCAACTCCTCCTTAACAAGACTTTTAAAGGCCCTTGTCTAGCCAGTCCAATTAATACATCAAAAAGCAGTTGAAAGGGTAAGAAAAGAAAGTTGTTGAACACACATAACATGTCCCTCCTTTAGGGTCTTCATGCCCAGTTGAAGGACAGTAACTTGGACCCGTTGGAGGTGGAGAAGGCAAAGCAGGGCCAGAAGTCTGACTACCCTAGCGGCATCCCAGAGTGCGGCACAGACGCTCTCCGGTTCGCCCTGTGTGCCTACACCAGCCAAGGTGAAACTCATTTATCTTTTTCTCTTTGTTTCATACTATGTCCTTAGTTGTGCCTCCACTGTCTAATACCCTCGCAGTTAGTCAGCCATACTGGAAAACGACACATTAATTTGCTCTCGTAATGAGGTAAAATAGCAATTTAGTGTATTAAACAGTATAGATTCATTTATTAAAACAGCAGAATGTTGAGTATTTCTATCTGCCTCTCCCAGGCAGGGATATCAACCTGGACGTCAACCGTATCTTGGGTTACCGTCACTTCTGTAACAAACTGTGGAATGCTGTGAAGTTTGCCATGAAGACACTGGGAGACAACTTTGTACCATTGGAGAAAGCCCAGGTGAGTAAAAGACTGAGGGAAAAGAGAAGGAAGCACAGACAAAGACTGCCATATTTATATTCATCCAATGACTTCCCCACCATACTTTGACCGAGCAAGCTTCTGTTTTTAACCTTTATTTATCTCGAAGTTGGCTTTGCACATATGCTGCCTGGCAGATCTGTCCTGCTTTGTATTCACATAGTTGCACACATTCACACCTCAGAGCTGCCCAGTACAACCAGTCTGCTCTGATGGGGTTTAAATGCCATCCTGAAGGGCACGCCAGAGCTCTGTCCAGGTTACTCGCAGACATTTCTGTACAACTCTGAACTCTCCCCATTCTCCTCTTCAATCTTCCCAGCTTTGTGGAGAGGAGAGCGTGTCAGACAGGTGGATTTTGTCCAGGTTAAGTGCGGCTGTGGGTCTCTGTGGCACTGGCTTCCAGGCCTACGACTTCCCAGCCATCACCACTGCCATCTACAACTTCTGGCTCTACGAGCTCTGTGACGTCTACCTGGTGAGAAAAGAGTGTGATCAGCCTCTGTGCGTTCATCTTGAATAGATTTTCCGAGTACTTTTGAAGAGTTCATGGTTTTGCAGACGAGGAAAAACATCACTTTAATCTCTTGGTATCGACTTGTTATCTAACACATTCCAATGATTTTTCTCGTCTCCTCCCTCTCCAGGAGAGTGTGAAACCAGTGTTCAGCAAGGCAGAGGAAGACAGCGCCAACCAGAGACAGGCCATGGTGTGCAGACAGACCCTTTACACCTGTCTGGAGGTCGGCCTCCGCCTTCTGGCACCCATAATGCCTTTTGTCACCGAGGAGCTCTTCCAGAGGTTACCACAGCGACGACCCCAAGACAATCCCCCCAGCATCTCTGTGACATCCTACCCAGAAACTGATGAGGTGAGAGAAGGAAAGAATAAAAGAGGGTGGTAAACGCTGACTTCTGTGTGAATGACTGAGACAAATGTCACAAACATCACCTGTTTTAGATATCACTTAATTTAAACGTAACTTATTTTAGATATTCCAGTCAATTTTTGGCGGTAATGTTCTTCCATCTTTGGTTTGTTATGTTTTTGTAGTTCTGCTGGCACAGCGAGGAGGTCGACCGTCAGATGGAGTTTGTAATGACTGTGGTCAAGACGATCCGTTCACTCAGGGCTGATTACAACCTGACCAAGACTCGTGCTGACTGTAAGATGATGCAAACTAATCCATGAAAGTTACTCAAAAGGAAAACACGGCCCTGATCTCTCACTAACTTTACATGATCTAGGGCTGGGCGACATAGACAAACTCAAATATCACAATATCACCATATCTATGTTCCAATGCTTCAATGTTGTTATTGTGATGATACTGTAGGGATGGCTATTAGCGCTTTCATAAGGTATTTACAAACAAGAGATTTTGATAAACAATCATAAGTATAAACAATCATAAATAATGTGGTTGTGATGACCACGCAGTCAGAGAAAATAATATAAAAGCTACAACAGTCAAATAAAGAGAAAATAATCAGGGTGTCTGTAGGTCCTTAAAAAGTTTTGAAATGTGCTAAATTCAATTTGATAAATATCAGGCCTCAAAACTCATTAAATAGTCTTAAATTTAAATTTCTGGTGTCTTAATTTCAAAATAGACATTTTATTAAATTTCATTTATCCATCTATTTTTTTTTTTGTCAAAATGAGTCAAGTTCTTCTACATCAGATCAACATTTCTGATGTTATAAAACTCTGCCTTTATACAGACCTGCTACACTTAACCTGCTGGGAAAATGATGCAACTCACTTTATACTTACCTGTCACTTACAGAGAGAAACCCAGAAAATCCTTGTACTTACTTATCCAAGCTCTGTGAACAAAGTAATAGTTACATTTATTATAGCAGCATCTTGCTGTCTAACCTAAAGTAAACTATAACAACAGTTAACAGAACCATCTAGTTAATTGTCAACTATATTCCTTGTCCTTACCTTGTCCTTCTATATTTGCAGACTGCAGATATGCTGACTTGAAAAAGAAAAGATTTGTCCAAAAAACAGTTTTAAATTTCATTTAAAAGAAGTCTTAAAAGCATTAAATTTATTTCTGATACCTGCAGACACTCTGGTGATACTGTCTTTAAAACCAAGAAAAGACAACACTTTTGCCATATCATATTACAATATCCAAAATCCCAGATGATATCCAGTCTATCACAAAATCAGTATCATATCAATATGTTGCCCAGCCTTAACATAATCTCATTTAAGGCATTACACTTAAACACACTGTGCATTACCACAGACCTGAGTGAAACACAGCAGTTTTCATGCCAACAAGCCTTCATCACTTCAGTGTGACAGCCACAAACTATTAATGTACCTTGGCATTAAGGTCTTTTTATAGCACCTAACCTTCGATATGCCCGTTTCTCCCCCAGGCTACCTCCAGTGTATAGACTCTGAGACGGTGTCCCTAGTGCAGAATTACAATCTGCAGATCCAGACCTTGTCCTACTCTCAGGCCATCATACCTGTGACAACCAGCCAGCCCGTCCCAGAAGGCTGTGCTGTGGCCATCGCCTCTGACAGATGTACTGTCAACCTTATGCTCAAGGTGAGCGCCAACAATCTGCCCCGTTCTCTGTGGATCCTGCTCTCTGTCCACTTTAGACCTGGGGCTAATAATGAATGCATCTATTTGTTTAAGGTATGGTTTACCTTAGGTGCCAGATAGAGTTAAATTTGCTACATAAAACCATCGAAAATAGAGCGCTAGAGAGATTAGACAGTCAAAGTTGAGCATTTAGTTATCAGTTTAATATCCCTTTCTATAATTGACAGCTTGCCTGGTACTGTTTTAATAGTCTAAACACAGTAACTACTTGACCATCTGGTACTTATATGAAGTAAGAGCACTAGAAACTATTTTGAGATGCTATTTGACCCAGGTCTACTCCAGTCCTTGAGGTTTACTTTTTGTTTCTTCCTCATCCTCTTCCTTTTTTTACTGACTCAAAATAGCAAGATCTAATGTGAGTTACGACTGTTCAGCCTCCATCCGCCTCGTCTGCCATTTTCTCATTTCACATTTTATTTCTCCAGGGTCTCATTGATGTGGAGAAGGAGATGGCTAAGCTGATGACAAAGAAAGGAGACGTGGAGAAACAGATTGAGAGACTGACAGAGAAGATGGCAAAGAATGACTACAAGGAGAAGGTGCCAGTCAAGGTACAGGAGCTGGATGCTGAGAAGGTGAGAGAAAAAAAAAGTATTTGCAGGTTTTCCCCAAGTGTTAAGACATATGAATGCATATCTGACGCAGTAATTATTTCCTTTTCTCTACAGCTACGCCAGAGCCAGATTGAACTTGAAAAAGTGAAAGAAGCCATAGAAAACTTCAAGAAAATGATGTAACTTTCCCCTTAATTATGTCATGTCAGTGTTTCTTATTATATCCATCTGTCTTCTTTTTTCTCATCAACGTGTTAATTTTCTTATTAATTTTCGGAGTGGATCTTAGCCAGGAAAGAATTAAATAAAGCTCTTATAGACAGTTGTCTTTGGAAAGGAATTGTTCCAACGCAATCTATTCATCTGGGTCTCCTGAGCCTTCTATATTGTATCTGTGCAATTTGTTAAGCACTGCAATCAAGTAAAGAACACGACTTCAGTCCCTTATTTCCAACATTTTATTCAGCATATTTAATATAACATTTAAGAGCATCAATTTTATGATACAGGTTTGTTCATAAAGAGTGTTCACAGAAGAGAAAATAAAAAGCTTCAAGGCTTTGGCTGCATTGGTAAAAAAAAAAAAAAAAAAAAAAAAAAAAATCCCACTAA
>OMKZ01011353.1:8290-25608 GCA_900302535.1 Neoniphon sammara | reverse complement strand
CCCTAAAAACAGGAAATAAAACAGTGATGTGACTTGAAAAACTGGAAAAAAAAGTAAGACAAATAGACTGAATGACCGGAACTGATGATTCCCAGGCTTATGTCACCCTTATGTGTAACATATGTGTATATACTTGTGTGTTGTTGTATGCATCAATATGAGTGTGTGTGTGTGTGTGTGTGTGAACTATACACAGTGCCAGCATGTGTACACAGCAGGTCTCATTTCCTGATTCCCCAGTCAGACGCTGGCTTCTCTATGCGAGCCGAGCCCACAATGACATCAGCTTCCGCCAACACACCAGCCGTCGCCATGGCACCACACAAAGACATTTCTGGCCTAGAGGGAGGGGGGAGCATCATGCTTGACACATTCACCCATTATAGGAGGGATCGGTCCCCTGCTCCCCTCGTCTCCCGCCCTCCTCCTCATCCTCCTCCTCTCTCTGGATTGGTGTTTGTACAGCCGCCTGCTCTGTTTACCAGTTCCCCGACTCCCATGGTTGTAGCTCGCTGGCCCTGGCCTGCTCTCTATATCTGTCTTCGCTTCACAGCCTCTCTCTCTTCCCTTCTCTCATCCACTCTCTCTTTCCATTAATGGCCACTACCATCCATTTAAGGCCATTTGAAATCTTTCTTCCTCAGTCGGCTGTTTCTCTAAGACTTTTCCTCCCTCCCCCCACTCTCTCCCTGTCAAATGGAGCCATGACTCCAAGGGCAAAATGCCCAGCAAAGACGTGACCACCCACTGTGCTTTCGCTCACTCTTTGCCCTTGTGGACAGAAGGCATGGATGTGTTTGTGGGCGTGCTCGAGTGCAAGTTAGAGATAAAAAGAGAGAAAGAGAGAGAGTTACACTGGCCAGTACAGACAGATAATGATTGGGCAAAAACAAAAACACTCATGTATATTCCCATATTCCTTACTGTATGCTCAAAACTAAAAAATATTTGATTTGTAAGTCCTTCAAACTCACCTGCTTTTCCCAGATCTGTAAAGATGTCCTATGATTTTATTTCCTCCACTACAAATCTGCTTCAGTAATCAAAAAAGCTGGTAATTATCCATCGATTCCCAAGGTGTGACTTTCACTTCACCTTCTGCCCCCCCACCCCCCTCTCTCCACTGTCTTGCAAAAATGATAAGAGTTCCTTTGTTCTGGTTAAGGACAGACTATAGTCACAACGCATTGGTGCAATTATTTTCATCTCTTGTCATGTATAATAAAGGCATTTTAATTTTGCATTGAGCCAGAGCGCCTTGGACATTTTATTTCTAGCTGGGAATTTTGACTGGATGTACATTTGAGGCTTTCCTTTCATTTGAGCTGCTCTGATTCAGTTGTTACCTACAGTACATCCACTTGGAAGTGGTCCATTCCTCACTAAGGACCTCCTGTATGAATCAATAGGCTGTTACCTATGATCCCCCAAGACAACAGATCAAATGAAGTCACTAGGATGCTTATTTGCGGCCACAATCACTGTTCAGGCAACTGCTAATAACCCTCTCCCTCCTCTTGGACCACTGTGGCCAACACTACATCCGCAGCCAATCAGAGTGATCTATTCCTTCTAAATTCCCAATACCATCACAATAACTGGGTCATTTGACTTGGCCAAGGCAGTTTCGATGAATATGAATGTCACAAGATATATAGCCAAGGGATAAATATGCCAAGCAAAATAAGGTCTTCAGACTCCACTGCATTGACAGGGCTACAACAACCCAATCACACTGGACCATATTACTGCCTTTGAAGAAAAGTGTCCACTTTGAAAAATCAATTAATAGTTGAGAAAGAGACACATCAAAAGGGGGATGGTCAATAATTCATGCTATCATGCTCAACAAGGCTTGCTACATAAGTGTTATGACAATTTGCTTTATTTTACTCAGTGAAATCTTTCAACTACTGCCAGCTGGAGTTTGCTTGACAGATTTGAGCAAATACTGTTTGTGGGTATAGGATAAGTGCACGTTGTTCTCTTAGGCGACAAATCCTGAAGTCTTTCTTAAACTGGCTTGGGGGACGTTTGTAAACGATGTTTGAGAAAAGTGCTACCGACGGCAGGTGTACTTTTCCCACCGCGTCTGAGGCTGAGCACAGCAACAGGAGAATTATCTCGCGAGTCTATTTCTCTCTGTTTCGTGACTTCGAGCAATTCGCCTTCAGTCTACAATTCCCTCGACAGCGCAGACAACATACCATATATACATCTAAATCTAAGCCCGAAGCTAAAGCCGTGACCTTTACCTGCTTTCTCTCTCACTGCTCATCTTCACACAACTTGGATTCTCCTCGCTGGCTCTCAGGTTTCTGCTCTGTCAAACTCTCCCCCTCTAGTGGCCGAAAATGAAACTAGGACCTCCACCCAGATTAGAGATGATGTCATCTTGTGCAGCGTTTCGTGGCTTTATTGCATCTGAATTTTCAATCAAAAGGAACAGCTAAACAAAAAAACACACTACAGCATACAGGCGATAATGTAAATCCAGACCACTCTCGTTTATGCCGCTATAGCTAAAAAATATAATGAAGAGGATAGACTGCAGCATTTTGTGACACAGCTGTGCTGCTGCTACACAGGGAAAGAGGAAATCATCACTATATTTACTGATTATTAATAATTTCATTCAAAAGAGCACAACAGTGATTTCAGGATTCCAACATATTGCTTGGCAGGCCCACTACTAATATGAAAATGCATTCTTTGATTAAAACCAAAAGTAATCAACTTTGCAGCTGCTTTTCTGAGAGTTTGTGGAGCAATTAGCAATATTTTGTGAAAATATGTGGTAGAAATGAACACATGGAGCTGTAGCTAACAAGGGGTATGCATTTTCTGTGAACAAGGAGGATGCCACCCCCTCATAATCCCCGTTGTTTCACCCCAGGATGATAAAACAAGGGTACCAAAATAACCACCATCACCAATAAGTTGAAGAGTCACACAGTCTTTCATTCAGCCAGTGCTTCTTGTGTTCTTGTAACAGCAAATTCAGACAGAATCACCAGCGCTGTGCCATGTTCCTCGGACTTCTCTCCCATTACCACAATGTCTCAACAGTGATGGCCCAGTTCCCCTGGGTCCAAGGTGAGGTGACACAGCTCAAGCCAGCTTGAAGGCCCCCAGGAAGGTGGCGTCTCCAATCAGGGACACGTTGGCTGTGGATCGGGGGATCAGCAGCTCCAACTGATCCCCAACTTCCAGCTTCACAATACCTGAAGGCAGGGTGCAACAGAACACTTAATACCCTGAATTCACTTTTTTCTATCACACAAGACTACTAGAGAATCAAACCCCATTGTTCAACCATATGCACATAGGCTACCACATGCAGGCAGACACACTTTAAAGCAGATTTAACAGGAAAAGACCCACTGATCTTGTCTGCCAGCTGTTGTACAAAGGGTAAACATAGTTGGACATGACAATAACCCAGGCTCACCTCCTGTGTAGCAGGTGTTGTAAGGGTAGACAGGGTTCATGTTCTGGATGCAGCGGAACAGGATAACATACGGATGCTCGTCTCCAACCACGTTCCTCTTCCTCCGGATCACCACATGTCCCATGGCAAAGGTGGTGTCCATGTAGTAGACCTGAGCACAGACAGGACACAGCTGTCAGAGAGTCAGGGATACATCTAGGATCGTGTTCTGATCCTTACATGGCATAATATGGCAGACAGTATATCATGTGACACTTTGTTTAATATAGATTCATGGATTGCACCTATTATTCCCTTTTTATTTTTGATCTGATATTATTTGAAGGTCTTTCAGCTGATTGCAGGCATGCACACAGCACACCCTTTTTCTCTACTGTAATTAGACATGCTCCTCTGGTACGCAAACTCTGCTGATTGCCAAGCAATCCAGCAGCACCCCCCTGTGTAAAGACCAGGAAATGGCAGCAGAGAAGCCTACCTGACTGTAGACAAAGTAGAAGCCCTCCTCTCTCACGAGCATACTGTCTCCTTCTACCTCCAGTGCAGAGCCTCTCTTCAGTCCTGCCTGCCAGGGGATGCCTGTGTGTAGCTCCGAGGCAAATTCTTATCCAAGATATTACATTATGTCAGCAAACATGTCAAAGCACCCAAAATGAATGGAAGTCGCTTAACGACTACTATTACTATAAGTACTGAAGTACTGTACCTTTCTCAAAGGTTTTCCTGCTGCTGTTTGCCAACATCTGGAGGCAAGATAGGGATGCTGGGACAAAGTGTAAGAGAAGTGCAGATCAGTTGAAAAAAGTCATAAGTCCCCCAGGGTTCTTCATTATCTGACTTTCTTTTCATGGCTGTATCAGCCCCCCACTCCTTCCTCTTTCCCTTTCCCTCTGTGTTAATTCCATAAACACTGTCAGCAGGAATATAAATATATTGGTCACTGAATATTTCAAAGATTGCTACAATGACTGTTGCTGGACCTTATAGTCTGAATCCATCTGACCTAAAAGCAAAAGAGGTAACACTGGACTCTCACATACTGTACTGAAGTATTATCTTACCAGACCATCTGAACATGTCAAACAGGTCAAACAGCCACTGTCAAAATAACCTAGACAAACTGATGATATTTTGATGCTTGGTTCTCCTTTACAGTTGAGTGTAGCAGTATGGGAAACATCATAATAAGAGGAAATGGGTTGAAAATCAGACCTTAGTCATGCTGCTATTTGAAAGTGAATGAATCACTTTTATAGGATTGCTCAATTTTGTTGACTGAGTCAGTCTTGCACTCTAGGGAACTATAGAACTATAGAACTATAGTATAAATAATACAGGTTTGCTAGTGCTTAGTGTATAGTCTGCTGTATTGCATCTTACCTAATCCAGGGGCAACTCTCCTGTTCCTCAACAGGTAAAGGCTTGACTGAGACTCTGGTTGGTCCAGGGGCTCTGGGATACTTCTCCTGCTACTCATCTGAGCCAAGGTCTGGACAGAGAGAAAAATCAGTGGTATAAAATGTACACTGTTTTCACAGTCTTATGTGTGCCCTGTCCTGGTAAATGCAGGTTTGATGTTAGTTGTTACATCCCCTAGAGGATACTTTTCTCTCACCTGGCCTCCATGCATGGCCTCCTGTTGCTCCTCTCTCCTGCGACTGATGTCTGATTTGAGCCCCTCCACTTCAGCCCTGAGAGCCAGCAGCTGGTACAGGGACAGGGCTGAAAGGGAGGAGGAGGTGACGGCAGCCAGGGTCAGCAGGAATACTGGCCAGGACAGCCTCCCTTTGCCCGGTCTTTTTCCAGTCCCAGGCTCCACACCTACCAAAACTGTCATCGCAGGTCCCATGCAATCTCCTAAGGACTCACACTGGCAGCATGATCAGTCTGACTTCTGTAATACTCAGCCTCTTTTTTGACAGACTAGTTCTGGCCTGTGAATGCTGGCTGTTTGCTCCTGTTTACCAAAAACCCTCCAGTTTTACATAGATTTCTGTCTTTAACCTCCACTCATTTCCTTCGCTCTTCTCTGCTCCGCAGTTCAGTCTGTGTGACTGCGCACACAATACAATACGTAGAAGAGCAAAGCAGCTTCCCCTCTAATGTTCCGCTCAGCTAACCGCACTAACAGCTTCCTGCTTGACCAGCAACCCAGACAAACCTCCCTCTCCATCTGTTCATCTTGCTCGTTTAAAATGACAAACCTCTTTTAAGCTCCTAATGAATAAATAGTTAAACCACAAAGTCAGTGTGGGTACAGCAGGGACAGAGGCTTCACAATAATGTCAGCCAAATATATGAGTGACATGCTCATGGGGAAGTATGGCAAGAGATTTTGAACTGTGTAGACTTAGACAATATTAAGAAACCATTACATTTGAATTAGACAGCTACGGAGTCAAAACTGTGCTGAAAAAAGGAAGTGCAAAAATTTCCGACTGTGAGCTGCAGCATAGCAAAGCAAAAGAAACACCATATTACCAGAATATAAAAAGTGAAGTGGTAACAATCAAATTTAGTATCAAATGTGTCAAAGAATGTGAAAGTAGACAGTTGGTACTTTAAACATTTTTGTAAATCAATAAACAGAAAATCCAACAAGACAGCTGAATTTAATGTATTAATTTATTGCATGTCACTGTACAGAAAATAGTGAAAATGTGTGCTTAGAAAAGAAGTTGACATTATTTTGAAATAGAAAAGAAACATCAAATCTGACGTATGGAAAATTATTTAAACTGACTGCTTCATACTGAAGAAGACAAAGATTGACCGTTCAGATGTTAGAAAACCCATCTACATTTCCAGTGAGTTCTCAGAGTGGAGTGTGACTTCTCATTCGATTATCTGATTTGTCATGACATATTACTATCACGCTCTGAACAGTGTTTCAAAATGAATTCACATGTCACTGCAGATGTACAAGTTATGTCAGCGCTGTAAAGGATCATCATAGTAATGTGTCAGACTCCTGAAAGTGACACGTGCCACTTTGCAAATGCAACTTGTATAATGCAAAATCATGCCATCACTTACCACCCCCTGGTTCTTCACAGCATTCATTCTACTCAATTCACAAACATGAACAAATCAAAATATGTGCCACGGTTCATTTGCACCGCACCTAGCAAAATGATCTTCTTTATGAAAAATATAACAAACAAGACACATTCAGTTCAGTTCCTTTTTTTTTCTACAACAGTATTCACAATGCATTTGGCTATGACAAAAATCCAGTATTCTATCAAGAAAATATTACCACTTTTGTTTTTGGGTCAGCCACCAAAACAATGCATCAAGTGAATGATGTCTAGTCCCTCCATCCTTTAAGTAACAGAGAGATGGTGCAATGCAAGCCAACATCAGAAGATAAGTGTGTAAATTAAAGCGTGCGAAATTTTTTTGAAAGCTGTGTACACTCACATTGTCAGTTTCAGACTGTACGATGGGCAGTACCAACATATGGAAGGATGAAAAACCAAGAATATTGAATGCATGATCTAACTGTGCTAATGCATTTGGAATCATATATAAAAGCTTGAAACTGTTCATGAAAACTGTTGGCTCAGACTACAGACTGAAAAACTGTGCCAACAGTGAATAAAAAGTCACAGAAGAAAAGGAAAAAAGACAATCTATACATCATTTCTCATAAAGCACACTGGTTAATTTATACCCACACTGTACATTCATGTAGTAAGTAGCCTTTAGACTTTAGCTCACGGTGCTATCACATTGAAACAAATGAATTTGGTCTTTAAGTGGTTGTTGTTTTTTGTTTAGCATACAGTATCAAATATGGCTGCTGATGCTAAGCAAATCTCTGTTGAGTGTATTTGAATGGCTTTGATGGCACTGCAGTTGAGTGCAGTGCACTGCATTTGGAGAGCGAGAGCAGATAACAGTGTTTTGTTCCTCTAGCTCTGCTCCACCCCCTGGAAGACATGCAGGAAAGGTTAATTAGCTCATTAAAAGCCCTCCAAGTGAGTAAAGCCATTTTGACACATAAGAATGGGGTGAGACGAGAACCTAGCATCCTCGACTTAACAATTAAGATGTTCATAATAATCAAATACTCCTAACATTTAGAAAAAAAATCTCACATATAAATTCTTAACCACAAAGCATACAGTGCAAATGCTCCATGCCAAATTCATTGAGGGAAGTGAACCTGCTCAGTGGCAGCTCTAGCCAATGGCAAGAGTAAGGACTTGCCAGTTGGCTAGTTGTGATTTGTTAGGAGATGGTACTCGGGAGAATCTTGTACCCTTTAGTTCATTCCAGTAGTATAAAGACAAAGTAAGGTTGATAGGATATAGAGACATAACTTATTTATTATGTGGAGCATTGTGACAAATGTGTAATCTTTGTCCTTCTGGTCATTTCATCTCAGCCGGCAATTACTTTGTGTGTCTGAAAGCTTAATTATTCAACAGCACAAGTTTCTACCAAGTATGCTATTTGTCATAACCCAATTTCTGGCTGTCTGGAACAAATTAAATTTGCAAGGGTATAAATAGAAATCACTACATTGTCATGACATGCTAAGCTTCTGCAAGTACTCAATATCACTGCCCCCACCCCTCCAAAAAATAAAAATAAAATAAAATCTTCTAAGCATAGCTCAAAGATCTTAGCCTACACGACTCAACACTTGTGAATCTGAACACAACAATGCAATGCATAAAGAGAAAAAATATATATATACCTATTATAAGAGTTTATATTTTCATCAGTTTATCACATAGGTGCTGCTTAACTTAAATTCCATTAGCAACCTGATTTAATTGAAATACTGTTCAGTTCCATGTATGAATAAATTTTTTTATGATTTTAATTCCATTCAGTAGACCTTCTACAGCAGATTCTTTCATGATTGTGCTGTGTCTTACAGTGTGAACATGTATGCTCCTACACCATTCATAAAGGCCATAAATACATGCATTCATAGCTGCAAAACAAAAAACCTGTGAAGGAGATCTCTCCATACCCTCCCTCAAAAACCTCATAAATACTCCATTAAATCTGTTTTTTGTTCAATATGGTAAATTTACAGAAAGGTAAAAACAGTGAAATAAAATACAAACCCAGACAAAAGCATAAAAAAATGTACATTCTCTCCAAATTCAATTAAGTCCATCCAATTCATGTCATTGATAGCCCTCACACTTTCCAGTCCATAGCCTTGTCAAAAGAATTGTTTCCCTGACTCTTTCTTAGATAATGGTGACACTGGCAGAGGACTGGGCACTCTCCTCACGGGCGTGGCTCTTCAGCAGGTCTTTAATAAACTGCTCCAGGGCAGCGAAGTAGCCCTGACACTGCCAGGTGTCGTTATGAGTGCCCTCTGGGAAGATGGCTAGGCGTTTAGTCCGTGCAGGAGACAGCTCATACAGTTGTTTCATCATTACGGGTGGGATGAGCTGGTCTGATAGGCCAGACACAAAAAGAGAGGGCATGCGGCACATCGCTACCTGCCGGTAGGACAGGAACTGGTTCCTGTAGCACCACAAGGGCAGCAGGCGCATGGGCAGGAAGGAAAAGAGCGTGGCTGCCATGTGGGGGATGCTAAGAAAGGTGTTTTCTACAATAATGGCCGCTACGCGGTGAGGGTTAACTGAGGCCAAGCGCACTGCCACAGCACCCCCTAGTGAGCGGCCAAATAGCACCACCTTGGTTTTGTCTAGATCAGGACGGGTCATGACATAGTCCAGTGTGGCCTCAGCATCCAGATACAGACCATCCTCACTGGGCTCACCCTCACTCTTCCCATAGCCACGGTAGTCCACCAGCACCACATTGGCTTTCAGGTTGACTAGCATCAATAGGGCATTGGGCACCCTGTGCCCAATATTTCCTGCATTACCATGGAAATAAAGGATAGTGGGTGGAGCAGAGGAGACGGGACTGGTTTGATTGCCAGAAGTAACCCCAGGAGGTGTGTCCCCTCCTGTGTAGCGCAGCAGTATGAGGTTGAGTTTCACACCATCCTTGGTGCGAATGTACACATTCTCATGTGGGATCCCTGTTGGCATTGGAACATAGAGTCGCGACGAGGAGGGTTGGTCAGGGAAGTAGAGGAGTACGTCCTGGAACTTGTAGAGGATGCCCGCCACAGAGGCCAGGATTAGAGCCAGGAGAAAGAAGCCTCCATAGAGATGGAAGGTGAGGATGAGAGCCAGGAGGGAAATGCGACAGGCACCCCAGGACCAGGAGGCCAGAGCCAGGGTGCAGCGCTCCACTGCACCCCACAGCCTCCAGGGCTTCTCCATGGCTACACACCAAGAGCTGAATCACACCACACAAGCTCTGTAAACATAGTGAGGACAGGAAATATTAAAAGTCCAGGGAGGAAGAAAAGGAGGAGGCAGTGTTTGAAAGCATCTGAATATTTTAATTTCTATGCACTGCAGAAGGAACATTTGACCATTAACAGCTGGATATTCTGCAACCAGTTCCAATGGTGTTTTGACAAATTCTAATAATGCTGGTCTAAGGAACTTTGCTGCCTTAAAAGGAAACATTGAGTTTAAACCTTTTTAAATGAACAAATGCACAGTGCCAGGAATATTGTACCAAAAAAATCATATCTGAATCTGAGCGCTAAATTTCACCAAATTTGGTACTTAAACTTATATCTACACTAGTGCGTCATGATGTTTGCAAAAGAACGGTAAATGTGAGCTCATCTACCAGCTCACATTGTCATTTAGCCATTTTTTTCATACAATGGCTTAAAAGGCAATCTGCATTTCTATTCAGAACTTATACATATTGAATGTATACATTTTTAAATATAAAGGTAATATCACTTGTCAATGTGAGAATTAATTATTCTAAAACACAATGAATGGAATATGCAAGCAATAAAAGTAGTTAATTACAAATATTAAAAAACATTAATAATTGCCTTACGCAATGGCCATTAAAAGCGTGTAACTGTAGACCCTATAAATCTTTAAGCATCCTCATTCAGGCTTGAAGCAAAGACCACTCAATGTATTACTCTGCGTTTGGAGTTGAAAACGTACTAGCCTAACGTTCCGGTCCTCAAGCCATTTAACTACTAACAAAAGCACTTTTCATTTCCATCCTGTGTTATACCAGGTTTTTGGCCTTAATCTGTCCATCCATTAAACGGATTAGGACATAACACTATTCACTATCGTCTGTGATTACGTGCCTGGTATAAAGCGCACAGTCAAGTAAATGGTCCCTTAGTTCTGAGTTTATGATGCCAAACTAGCAATAAATGCGGCCAGTGTGAATGGCAGTAAGTCATGCCCCGGTCTAAGTGGTTGTGTGTGCACGAAATTAGAAGACTTCACAAATAACATTGGACAGAAAAATGACCCCACCCACAAGGAAATGATATTGTCAACTACAGCTAGCTTAGAGAAAAGCAGATGACTAGGACAGCCTCACCTCGCCTATCAATCACAAATCGATTTTTGCACTCTAACATTAAACAAGCTGTCGGGGAGGTAGTGGCTTACCTATCTTGCCATTAGAGAATCAATTGCTGCTAATAAAATCGAACTAATTCCATTTAAATTTGACGACAATTATGGGTCAGAAACAAGCGGCTAGCTGCGCTAGCTTGCTACTAGCATGCTAGTACTATCAGCTCTGATATGACCGTAAAGCCAGCTATCTCATCAGTAGATAACAAGCCAGCAACAGACTTACCCTTCTCTCATTTTTACCGCTTCAGCTGCATGCAAAGAAAGAAAACGGGAACACAGACGGCTCAGTCGCTGTCATTCAGCTCTGTAACAGTTACCTAGATTACAGCGAGAATTAAGTTGTGAGTATATATGCTAGACGTGTCGGTCTCAGGTAGAACCGGCGAAGCTAGCTACTTCGCTGGCTGGCATTGTTGGTGTAGCCCTGAGAAGTTCCGTGTTGAGCTCGGTACGGAAAACAACGTTCCGGCCCAATTGATTCCAGACGTATTGCAACGTGTTGGCATAGTAACGGGCGGGGCGGGGCCGTCACCAAAGCTAATTTCTCACTTCCCAAATATTAATAGTGTTATGTAATTCACAATATCCATGGCGTTCATAAATACAGATGTCTTAATCTACTGTCCAGCACACAAAAATAACTTTACTGTCCACTGCACGTGCTTTTCTATTATTGCCCACCAGGTGTTGCTCTCAGAATGAACATTAATCGACAATTCACCACGTTGGGATATTTTTTTTTACAGGGTAAAAGTTAAATCTCTAATCTAAATTACCGACATAAATACTTAGGATTTAAAGCCTGTCATGGTATTCTTCATGAATAACCTAGGCACCGATAGGAAGGGTTTATCTTCCATGTATGCATGTGTACATACAGGAAGAGTTTTTATTTGCCTGTCGTTTTTGCTGTAGTAAAAATAGACTCAAACAACCACCCCTGAGACGTAGCATTGCTTAATGTAAGTCTCAAAGGTGAACACTATTGCAAACACATTAATCACTGATCCTAACTTGACAGTATGTTTCTGCTGCTGTGTGTTTAACCTTAACCCTTACGTTGTCAATAATATACCCACATAATAAAAAACCCTAACCTAATCTAACCTCAAAGTGGCTTTCCAAAATGGAAATTAGCTTACAAGTCTCCTGCCAAGAACTCAAACAACAGGTACACACACACACACACACACACACACACACACACAGATATGCCAATGATGTTGGAAGCAGAAAATATACAACCAGAGGGTCATGATCTCAAAGACAAGCACATCACTGTGTTCTCCCTGTGTGTTTGCTGCAGTCAGAACTGATGCATCTCAGAACCTACAAAACTGGGTCATATTGTAGATGTAGAACCACAACGCTCTGTGCTGTTGACATGCAGTGCACTAACAGAAATGACCTTGACAATAAATGAATTGCAGGAGAAAAAAAGCAAGTCGATCTGCACTGTGCACACAACTCTCACCTCAGTTCCTGTTTATACAGAAGAAAGACTCGATCCAGGCTTTGACTGTTGCTTTTACTTGATTACCTCAGCAAAAAAATACACATACAAAACAACCGAGAATTTGAACTGGTTGATTTCATTGTACTCACAAACCTCGATAATTTGTATTAACATTAAAATGATGCTCTTCTTAAAACATATCAAGGTTATGAGGGAAGAACATCACAGGAAGAATGTGGTTAAAGGCATGTGATACATAATACATATTTGAATATGTAGCTAATTGTTTGTTGATGTTTTTCCCTCTTCCCAGGTAGCCTTTGGGACATTGCTGTATTTAACATCTTGCTCCCACTCAGTATGACCTTGGAGGAGACAGACAGATTATGTGCAGACCAGCACAGCTGTTGGCCACTCAGCTCTGCCCTTGAGCTTGGCTGATTTGATTCTGTGGTGTCGAAGTCAGCGTCAAAACCTTTAAATTGAGCATTTTGTTACAGGAGCTATATACAAGGAAGGAATTCAGTGTCTGTAAGTCGGCATGAGTAAAATGAGTAAAAGATGCAAATATAGGCAGTGTATTAAAGCACAGACAATGTGTGTAATTGACACTGAGACAGAAATGCCAGCACAGGCTACAAGGACCCTGAAAGCAGTAGCACAATGCTAGTTGAGAAGGAAATGCCTACGGTCCATTTTTGCCCAGAATGTTGCCTGTAAGGCAGTGCTTCATAACCATAACCATAGCCTGGGAAGCAGTGCTGCCTTACAGACATATTTGGTGAAAAAAAAAAAAACATAGAGAAGGAGGAATTTGCTATGCTGCGTATGCCAATGGTAATTAGCAATATAGAGGGAGGTAAACTTTGTTATCTGCAGAGAACATTGTTGGTAATGTGTAGACCAGAGGTAGTCTATATAGATATTTTTCCACCTACAAGAATATCTGAGACCAGCTAGAGTGCTAAAACTGGGCCAAATTGTAATAATTTATTCACTGTGCGCTGGTGAAAATGACCAGACAGTGGTTAAGAAGATCCACATTTCTGTGTGCTTAGATGAATGAAATCTCTAACCATTTTGGAAAAAAATAGCTTTTTTCTTTCTGGTTACGCAGTCAGCACCACATAGCCTCAATGCTAGTAGAAATCTTTCGAAAGTTTAATAATTTTACAACCATGGATTTCACATCAGCTTGTAGTTAGGTCTTCATAATGAATACTGGGCCATGTAACAATGACAGTAATGGATCAGTTGCTCATAAATATTTGGAATCAAATTCAGTGATCATTTTATAGCATTTAGCCTCATTGACAGTTCGGCAGGTGCTCCACACTGCCCCCTGGTGGCCAAAAGACTATACTTCACTCTTTTGGACTGTCACAGCAGTCAGTGGCTCTGGTTCCGTTTTCTCTCTCTATAGGCTTTGGTGTATACCTGTTACAATCTCTGCAGATTCTAATGGCAAACTATTGGACTGTATCTGTAGGCATGTCTGTTGCTGTTTAGTTGAGTTTTGACATTGCTGCAAACCCCCTGAGCCCTTGTCATTCTGCAGTGACAGCTGATAGCCTGGGCCAGCCCAGAGACATAGGCTTGTGACACATGTGCATAAAGAGTTTTCAGGTCAGTCTTTTTATTTATATGGGTAAAACATGCTATTGTGCTTCATTTTTATTGAAGAATTCAGCTGGCAACCCGTCTCTGAAGGGATGAGAAAGATGTTGTTGAAGTAAATAAACCAGACTTGCATGAAGAGCGATGCGACTTGAACATAATAAATTTAAGGTTGTATCCAAACATTCAGGTTCTATTCTTTTTTTCAAGCTCTATTGTAAAGAGGACTTATTCCAGGAAAGAAAAGAGAATAAAAAGATCATGATTATGGCTTTGGCTGTGAGGCGACACACAAATATAGGGTGCAGTGACCCTGGATGGAGGGAGTCACAATATAGTATGTATGGATGTATGGAGTATGTACTGTAAGGTGTGCAAATTTATAAACACACACACACACACACACACACACACACACACACACACACACACACACACACACACACGTCTGGGTCCAGAACAGCTATTCAGTCAAATGCAGGGGGATTAAACCTCTTTACATTAGGAGCCCTGCTGAGCTATTAAAAACACCTCTGGGCAGTGTTCCCTATTCCTTAACGCTCTGATCGGCGGGCTCCTGCAAAGCATGATGCATGCACCCATTTAAATTAACAAAGGAATGGGCTCCTTCTAATCTTGCTGCGCTTCAGTGTTGCCGCCGCTTGGATGAGCAATATATCATAGTGTGTGCAAACACAAACACACACACACACAAGCAAAAACGTAATCAACATGATACATATCCTGGAAAATATACACAACTGCAATACAACCTATCTTGGTGTTACATGGGCTAATTACGATCCAAAATTTCTCTTCCATTTTCCTCACATAATTGCATGCACATGCACATTTTGCAGAGACAAACACATACACACTCATGCATGTATTCATATCTCCAGCTGAGAGCATTGCTGCCACGGCTTTGATGTGGCAGCAGGCGATGGTGCAAAAAGACAAGCAGGCAGATGAAAGTGGCTTGTCTATGTGAATTATTCTTCTGGTTGTCACTGCCCTCCACTCTGAGACAGAGCACACACTATGAGGGTACAAGGGTACAAGTAAATATAAATGTCATTGGCATAAAGCAATTATTAGGCAAAATTAGATCAGTAATTACAGGCTTGAAAATGAAGCGGGAGTTCTTCATTAGTGGAGCCACTTGCTATTCAAGAGTAGAGGAGGGAGACACATTAATGAGGATGGACAGAAAAACAGATGGTAGAACGAGGATAGATGGACAGAGAAGTTCTCATTCAAGTCCTAGGCTGATTAAAGTACAAATGCTCTCTCCTGGACCCTAATACTTACATTTAAAATGGCGCACTGGAGAGTGGGACTGAGTGAAGAAGTAAAAATGGTGGGGTGTTAGTGCACTTACATGCACTTAAGGGAAACTGACAAAATAACAGATACACCAAACTAATATTCTTTTCCCACCTCAGGAGCTGTCCCCAGAACACAGGAGCCCTTTTGAGGAACCAGGAACCCTTATGCCAGCTTCCACCAGAAAAAACAGTTCCTCTTTTTGCCCTGAGAGTTGAGTTCCTGACCTCAAAATGGGTCCTGCAACCAAGGCAGTACTTTCCGAGTTTTTAGGGACAGTCAAAGTGGAGTTGCAGCCCTGAACGTCTCTGGTTGGTTGAATATTTGACGCGAGCTGCAAGAGAGTATCACCTCTGCCATTTTTAAAAGCAGGACTGAGGGACCACAAACACAAATTATTAAAAAGTTGTTCTATCGAGAGCTTGTTTGGCTGGTGATTGAGAGAAAAACATTTCTGCCTGGACATTATGTCTTATAAAAGCAGTTTCTACTTTTCAGCTTGCTTCTCGAGCATCCTCTCTATCTCTTTTTCAGCCAATGCACATCTCAAACCAAACACAACAGCACAGAGGCACAGTGGCAAATAATCATGAACATAATGTCTTCCACATTTACGGTTTTACTGACATCAGCTGCATAATGCCACCTCCTCCATATTTGCATAAAGTTCACTGAATTGCAGTGGAAACACAAACATCCAAGAGCTTCGGGTACTCGCTTTGCCTTCAGAACCTTCTTCCAAGACCAAGATCCAGGAAATTTGTCTCCAGAACTTCACGGTGGAAAAGGGCTAAATATGTGATTATATGTGTGCTTGATAAGTATTAAGGCCACTCTTTGCCTTCAGAACAACTTTATTCCTCCTGGGATTGTCATACAAGTCCTGAACTCTGTGAATTGGGAGATTGTAAATTTCCTGCGGTTCATCGAGGGATAAAATAGGTGGAAATCTACTTCACAATATTCGCTCCAGAACTTCCCATAAAGGTTAAATGATGATTGAAGAGGCTTTGAAATGCATGACTTCTCACTGGTGTTCATGAAACCACTACTGAACAGCGGGGGCATTATCATCTTGGAATATGGGAACATCATGGGGGAACAGTGAAGAGCATATCTAGTCCTCGAAAATGGCCTTTTATTCCTTTGCTGTTAAACAGCCATCTAGAGCAACAGACCTTATGACTCCCATGAGGTGACAGATCCACCACCCTGTTTAACATCTGGTAGCAGACATTGTGGATTGCAGGTATCCTTTGGATTTATCAAAATGTTAAGTCTGTCCAGATGTAGGAAATGATGATGAAAGATGACTCATCAGACTAAATTAAATAAACTCTTTTCCAATGATCAGGGATCCAAGCCTTTTCTCCTCACACCAGGCTATGCATATTTGCGCGTTGGCCTTGGACACAAGCAGTTTCCAAATGGCAGGCCTCTGATAAGTAGCACTTTTCTGAAGCTCACACTGTAGCTTTTGATAAATCTGTGCCACAGAAGTATTCATTCAATCCCCTGGCAATTTCTGAGAATGTCATTTTGTGGTATTTAGCAGGTATCCTGTAAAGTGTTCATCTACCGCTGCTGGTAAGCTGCAACTTGCAACCGCGGTTCCTCTTAGCCTGTGCATTTCGCCTGTGTCTGGCACACACTGTCATGAACTGTTCCCCTGGTTATATTGTATAATTTTTGAATTAATTAAGTATAATCATGTACAGAGCTGACAGAAGACACATCCTCACATGTCACCGCTCCCAGAGCTCCATATTTATTATTTTTTTTTTGCTTTTTATCAGACCTTTTTTTATGTAACTGTGATTTGCTTAGTTTAAAACTGAAGTCCCTTTTTACACTTTGTTTCTGTGAATATGTCCACCTCCTGTAAGTCAATGGGCAAACAAACCTTAACTTATTTTATGTTCATCCTACTCTCTATCCTGAGCTTCATGAGGCTCGCATTCTTATTTATCTCTATAATCCCATGTCAGTGCCTTGCTGTGTG
>OMKZ01011348.1:17324-43425 GCA_900302535.1 Neoniphon sammara | reverse complement strand
TGGGGGGGGGTTTGTATACAAAACGAAAGGCACACTTTGCCAGATCAACGTGGAGCTGGCTGCCCATTCATCCTGGAGATCAGCAGCAGCAGTGGGGTGGGGAAGCTTCAGGAGGCCCGGCCCTTTAAAGTGAAGGAGGAAGCCTTTAAAGTTGACAGGCATTAATGTGAGTCCATCAGTCACAGCACAAAGGACTCCCAGAGGTCTGCCATATGGTCACAGGCAGATCATCTGCTCAGGAATCACTACTGCTATTAGCACTAAAATTCAACATCAGCCAATAGCAGCTCTGACGCTGCCCCAACCTACCTAACTA
Source organism: Neoniphon sammara (assembly GCA_900302535.1). Taxonomy (NCBI): domain Eukaryota; kingdom Metazoa; phylum Chordata; class Actinopteri; order Holocentriformes; family Holocentridae; genus Neoniphon; species Neoniphon sammara. Next base: position 43,109 of record OMKZ01011348.1, on the reverse strand, counting down.
CAACAAATCTCTAGCTTCTGATTGGCTGTAGAAGTGTTGTGGTTAATAAAGCGAGTCTTAGTTAGCTGTAGATGTGCCTCAGGCAGGTGGATAATTTGTTGTTTTAGTGGTGTAGGATTCAGTGCTCCCCTCTGTGCGTCTCATCAATTAGCATTGATGAGGAAAGTTAAATTAAGGAGCTGTTTTAAAAGTATATTCATCTTCCCTGCCTGTGTTTTGCTGTAGTTTGTGTATATGCTCTTTTCCAAAATGCCCATACTGAAGTAATAATAAAAGAATTGGTCTCTAAAAGTGTCATCATTTTGAAAACCAAGGTGTCACTTTTTCAAGTGGATATCGGATATCTCACAACAAAATTCCTCATGTGCTTTTCTCTGTTGATCATTGAAGAGCTCATTGCTCTTGCTGCTTCCTCTTCACTCCTGCGGTTTCAGCACTGAGGTAAACATCATCCTTGAGTGCGATATTAAATCTTTTCATTCACACTGTTTTCAATGAATGAATTTACTGCCCTGAATGCACTCAATGCTAAACTGATTTTGAGCCTGAACTGAATGTTTCTGCACATGGGTATATTTTTCTAAATCCAAAGTGCAAATAAGGCCAATGCTGTTTGTGTTGAGCAGTTCCTAGAAATCACAGCATCAGTTAAATTAATGAACATGTGCTGTTCTCGCCTGGGCCCTTGTTTTGCATGCATGTGTAATGCGCCATCCAGTGGCACAATCATGGCACTACAACCTATAATGTCTGCGGCAAGCAGGGTTAACACAGCTACGCAAATGAGCAACCACTTACAAGAGTCAATGTCAGTGCTTGTTAACGGCTAAATCTAATGTGTCTGTTATTAGTTTTATTTGCTGCAGCTGTGTTTACCTGCTGTGACATGTCTGTGAAAAGGGCCAATTAAGACATTAAGTGGCAATAAACAATGCAAATCTCACAATGCAAAATAGACACCAAGTTACATGTCTGCTGTGTTCAACTGATTTCAAAAACACAAGCAAAAGGCAGGATCCATTATGACATTATGTAAGATTTAACAAGCTATTGCCTTGATTGAAGGTCTCTGTTGTGATTGACATTTGGCCCCAGATAGATAGATAGAAAAACAGGATTTTTTTCTTCCCAGTTTATAGGCATACATATACCTCTGTTTACAACTTGTGATTACTGTTTTGAATTTTATTTATGCATCAATACTGAAAAACAAAAATTATCATCAATATCAATCTCATTATTGACATTACTGTTTGCAGCCTTTGTCATTATTTGCAGTAGGGGATACCTGCATACCATAACAAGTATATCTGAATAGCCTTGTTCAAGGCAACAACTATAGTGCATCCAAGAGGTGTTTCTTCAGTTCATCACACTCTCACCTCGATTCCTCACCAGTGAGCTGCCCTTCTGATACATCACTTCTAAATGTCACACAAAATAAAGTGCTTAGGGGGCAAATTGGGACCCTGATCAGGACTCCTCCCCTGCATTTATCTCAGTGCTCCTGTCAGTTTGATGAAACAGCCCCACCTAGTGGGTAACAACCACTCCTGCATCACATTACCAGTTAGGTCTGCACACCCTGAATCCATGCAATGGTTGATATCACACAGTGGGTTTCTATTGAGTAACACAGACCTACACATCATGGGACTTGAAAAATAAATAACCATAAATGACTGTGTAAAATTGAATCCAAATAAAAAGTCTGAAGCTTTTTTACCCAACAGCTTTGTTCAGTGTCATACAAATGACTAAGCATTGTTCTCAAAAATTTCTAAACTATTTCACTTCCTTTGGTTTATTTGAGCTCCAATTATGCACGCTTAGGCTGTCCCAGACATGCAGATCCGTTGTGTGGTTCAAAAATTACAGGTTGAAAGCTCAGATGGATCCACGCATGGATCAACAGATACTGGAATTACCAGCACTGACGAGGGAAGAAGCTTTGCTGCTCATGTCAGCAGGTCAAAAGCAGCATCAGACATGCTCAGCACATATTTGACAGGAAACGGTCAAACCTGAGTCTTCCTGCACTCAAAAATCAGACCACCCACAATGGGGCAGGCGAGGAAGAAAAGGGCTCTCGAGAAAGAAAGGCTTCAGCTCACAGCGAGGCTGAGTGTTTACTGAGTCAATATAGGAGCTGTGTGTGGTCGGAGGTTTGTGTTAGAGACCGCATTAGATTCGTACGTGTTACCGTCTGAAAGATTTGCAATCCAAGCAGCCTGGAGAGGTAAATGCTGACAACTAAGCCATCAAAATATTTAGAATCCCCAGCATGCACTTAGGTTCATGTACAGACCGTTATACCAGGCACAGAGGGATGAGTGAGAGTTTGACGGTGCACCCATGTCCGACTAGTGTGGCTCTTCACCCGCTAATAGCCACGTTTTGCTTGACTTGAGAAACACAGTTCAGAGTGAGCTACTGTTGACTCACTCCTTTTATTTCCCTGTCAGACTTTCTTGGAGATTCAGTCCATGAGTGTATCGCCCGGGAGAATCTCAACACGACACAAAGCCATGTGTGCTCAGACATAAATACAAAGGCATGTTACGTCAGCGCGTGTCATCATGGTCGTGCCTCAAAACATTTCATCGCACAGCTCTGAATTTCAACGGTGAAACATGTTTTTACTGTGCTTTAATTCATCGGTTATCAGCATGTCTCTGTATTCTTGTGTGCATCTACTGCGCTTTGGGATTAAAGTGATCGTGATTCACATTCAGATCCAGATGCTTCATTGTGCTTTCTGCTTATATTCATGTATCTCATTTTCACAGTGAAAGTTTCAGATTTCAGGCCCAGGAAAGCTAGCTGTCCAAGGAGCGAGAACAAAACAAAAATGGAATGGCTTTGAAAGTCAGTGATGTGGAGTTTGTGGTCAGCTGGATCTGCATCACTGCTCTTTGAGACATTTTATTTCACCCTGGACCTCTGACCACAGGCACAGAGCCAAGGACTCAGCTCCAAACCGGCCTGTCTTTTTGTTTCTTTACCTCCCCTCTTGCTTTTCCTGTCTGTCTTTCACTGTTTGTCTATCTGTAGCTCTACCTCTTTCTCTGCCTGTCTGTCTGCCTCTGTCCTCTTTTACCCCTCTCTTTCTCTCTCTCTCTCTTACTCTATCTATCTATCTCTCCCTGTCTTCCTCTGCCCCAGTGTGCATACAGAACCAAGTGGAAGTCATTTCAGAAAGAAATTAACACAGGAGGCTAATACTTCCACACAGCAAATTGGATTCTTGCGCTTGACTGACTCCAGAGTATCACTGCATTGCACAGGACACAAAGTCTCCATGCAGTAAGCCAAAAACACAAACTCAGGGGACCGGACTGTGTTGCTTCCAGACAAGTAACCTCTCAAAATCACAGTGTGTCATTTCCAAAACAGTGCACATTTGTTCATCATGTTAGAACTCATATTATTGCACATAATTTTGGGTGTCAGTGCACATCCTCCTTCATACCTTCCTGTTTTTACAGTGCGTTGGAGTATTGATCTGTAAATTGTATAATTCAAAAAGTCAAACCGAGCTGCAAAATTTGCATCTCAACACAAAACACTGTATGCACAAACAAAGTAGGCAAATTGGAGCAAAAAAGCAAAACAGGTTTGCCTCAGTTTTGCCTCAAGGCAAAAACAAAATACTGCTCTACATCCAAATCAATAGCTCATTTCCCAAAATACACCCACTTCATGTTAGTATAATGTCCAAATGTTTATTACTAGACATGCAGGTCCTAAATCAATTTCAACATTTATATCCAGTCGTGTTTCATTATTTCCACTGCCCAGGTTAATAGCACTGCAAGGCTCTTACTAATTATTTCACCATGACATGTTAGAAAACCTGCATGGCTGTTTTCAACACAAGCAGGTCTTTTCAGGCAGGAATGAATGTCGAGGTTGGGGATGTGATCACAGATGAGGTCAAGGGACTACTGTGCAACACTGTAATGTATTGAGTTTGAGTTTAGTGTGCACTGTGCAGAATTTGCCCATCTTCAGTGCGGATTAGAGTTAATTTCATCATAATAATTGAAATATGTAACAGTGTATGTTTTTGTTTCTTGCATAAAACCAAGCTTTTAGATAGTTTTTCCCATATAGGCAGAACAGAGAATGTATTCTACACAGATGCCAAAAGGTACAATCACTGAAATGTATTTCATTTTCTTTTGCATAGATGATTGTGTTTTGGACACATGCAGCCTTCCTTGTTTTGTATCATTCTTGCATCATAACAGATTGCACTGCATTAATTTCATCTACATGTATTTAATAAACAATACATAAACTAAAAAAGCCGGGGCTGTGCTTTCCATAACTTGCAATGTTTAGTGGTGACCACTAGGAGGCTCCAGGAGGGTAGTTCTGAAAAAAGTAAGTCAGTGTCATTCAAGTTTCTAGGCCTTCAACCCACTAGCAGGGGTCCAGCAAAACCACAGAGACTGCTTACTGTGTATAATTTAAAATTCTTCTCTACAGTGGAGTTTGGAAACCTCGGGAAAGGATCATCACATGCTCTGTTTTTGATAAGAATCAGTTATGCAGTAACTTTCAGCCAACAAACAGATCTAATGTTCTGGCTCTGGGACAGTTTGGATGATACACAATTGCATATTTCTGTTTTGCATGTTATAAGGAATTTAGAGCCCGTAGTTAAATGTATTGATTTTGTGATAATACTTTCGAACTTTGTAATTCAGAAAATGTAATTTCGAAAAATCATAAAAAATGTAATGAATTTTATAAAGCAATGCTACAGAATGATCCGAGCCACAAAAAAAGTATTAACAAGTCTTTGCTTCCACATAAAATAAGCTAATTCCATTTTTACTTTCTTCATAGGAAGTGCACTTTGATCCCAGTGCAATTACCACATTTCCATGATGTTCAAAAGCAAAATTTGGGTCAGCTGATTGCTGTGAGATGCTTCACTCGTCTATACTTACATGTTACAAAATTGTATTGTATGCTATAATTTGCCATGTTGGACTTTTTTTAATGAACATTTTGTTGCCTCTGGCTCTTGGTGTGATTTTTATAATCCTAATACTTGTGAATGAATGCAATGACTATTTCTATTAATATTGATATTTTTACTTATGTTCCATTTAGTGTTGTTGAGCTACATAAAGCTTTTAGAGCCATACTTCTTAAAGTTATCCGCTGATTTTGGCCCAGGGTTTGACATAATTTTTTGATCAGACCTTAGCTGGAAACAAAACATCCTCCATCTGGAAATCAGTCTTTCCCTCCCAAGTTAAAATGTGGGGACCCCTCATTTTAAAACAATTGCCTGTTTCTAAACTGCCTGTCTTTGCCAAAATCCCAGAAACTCTGATGTGTGAACAACTGAAAGAGTTTTTGTATTCAGATTTAATACAGTTATCAATCAAGTTTTTGAAAACAACAGTTTACCGCGTCACTCAACAATAAAATGTTGTACAGCTGTTTATAGTTTTATTGAAAATCTTTCGATTCTTTCTATCACTCTTTAATGAGGAAAAGGCTTCTTAGTATTGGCTTATCTTAACGGTTGGCTGGTTTGATAAATTTTTCACAGGAGCATCTCCAGACCACTTGGCTCGACTTTGAAATCACTTTTGGGCCTCAAAATTTTTCCCAAATCACATTTTTCTTTTCTCTCTCTGCTCTTTGCTGCTCTCTCAATCACCCCTCTTCTCCCTGGTTGCCCAACTTCTGTCTTTCATTTTCCCCTCTCCCTACTTTTATTGTTTTTTACTTCATGTGATTATGTTGTTTTGTGCTGCCCTGTCTGCAGCTTTGACTCTTGCCACCGTCTTGGCCAGGTCTCGCTTGAAAATGAGATTTTGAATCTCATTGGGACTTCACGTGGCTGAATAAAGGTTAAGTAAAATAAATAAATAAATAAATAAAAACGCTATAAATATTTTAATATGGTGTGATGCAAATAAATTTTTTTACAAATGAGGTCTGCCGCTATTGAGCAGTATCTAATTAAAAATGACGCAACAGCTGCATTATTGTGAAAATTTAACTTAAACTATGAATCTTCACACCTTGGCTGCAATTTTTCCGCACAACTGCCGTACTGCTTTTCACATCCAAAACTAATTTCAGTGACATCACATGACAACGTACCTCTGGGTTCCTCACCTGTTAGTTTGCATATTTGTTTGATGAAAAGTTTCAACCAATTTAAAACCAATTTCATACTGTCTGCTACTGCCACAAGCCTTATCTAAAGGTCCCAATTGAGAGGACCCATGTCATGCACCATTCACAGCTGCCTATTCTATTCTATTCTGTTCTATCTATTCTATTTTATTCTATTCTATTCTGTATACAGATAGCAACATATGCCTTTATTATAATGCTGAGATGAGGAGTAATGAAAATGTGCGTTGTCACAAAATGCACGTGGAAGTGTTGAAAGTGACACATCCTCATTAAGGGTCTGGTTGTCTGGCAGCGCTGCAGTCTGGTCACGTCCTGTAAGACCTGTACTGTACCAAAGTCCTGCCACTTGATTTATGAAGGACTCACATGTGGTTTAGCTTCTGTCAGTCATGGTGCATTGCTTCCCTTCAGGAGTTTATATTATGCAGGCCAGGTTTATTTTAGTTTGGGGGATATTAACATGATTCGTTTTGGAGTATCTGTGTATGCTTGCGTGATTATTGTTTATTATTTGGGTCCCCATTAGTCATTACAATTTACATACATATTACATTTTAAGGCTTTAGCTGATGCTCCTTTCCAGAGCAACTTACAAATAGTACAACGCAGCACAATGAGCTTAATTTGCTTAAATAATGAGCATCCAATTGCAAGGAGTGCAATATTTCTGGTTGTAATACTCCTGTGGCCAGAGATGGATCATGTAGGAGCAAAGTGCTGAGAAAATAGACAATAAGTTAAGGTGAGAGTTACAAGGGATTTCTTTTAAAGTAATTGCAGTGATTAGAGGAGATATGAGGAGGTGACATGAGCTACTGAGCTATGAGATTTCAGCAAAGATTAGGTGGTTGGTGTCCTGACCTGACTTAAGGAAGCCTGTAGGGAACAGAGTCGGGACAGGAGCGGGTGGATCAGTGACCAGGCTGATGCAGGAGGGTGGGGAGGGTTTGCACTGAGGATAGACTTCACTTCCACATGACCGGTAGGAGGCAACCCAAGACCAGGCAGACTCAGTCCAACTTCGTCTACATCTTAGACAACGTATTCCGGTGCAAAAATAAACCATTATCATTTACATAAAAACTTCTCTGGTGGATATTTTTAATATTTACAGCCTTGTTATGCCTTGATTAAAGGTGCACTGTGCAAAATTGCCATGGGGTGATTTAAGTGAGGACCCTTTAGACTCAAATGACAAAAAAATATGAAATTACTGTGTATCTTAGTTGTCTGATGATGAGAATCATGCAGACTCAACCATCAAATTATGTGCTTACTCCAAAGTTTTTGTCAAGTGAGTCTAAAGGTTCCCCACTTCAATCAACCTTGGGTAATTTTGCATAGTGTACCTTAGTGGTGTGCAGGTCAGCGCTAAGTTCACCTGAATCCGCCCATACAAATAATTCATCTGAGCAAAAGCAAAATTTTTGAGCTCTGTGTGCACAGGCTTGGTCACTAGTCTTTGTTGTTAAGGTCACACTGGGAACCTCTTTCCTTCTTGTGTCTCAGTATTACTGAGAAAAGTGAAACTCATTACAGTCTGAGGTCCCAGGATTCATTTTGCTGAACTGTCCCCAAAGCTCAAATAGAGTTTGGGAGGAAAGCTGTCGTGATTTTTGCTGCCGCTACATGGAATTCCCTGCAGAGTGACTTGAAACTAAAGGAGTTTGTGATTGTTAATGAGTTTGAGGCAATATTCAGATGCAAGCAGGGTGAATTCATCAGTGATTCTCAATACTTTCATCAAGATGTTGCCCATGCTGTTTAATTGTGCCCCGACAAATTGTGCTCCTCTCCCCTTTATCTTTCTCCTTCTCCCTCTTTGCCCTTCTGTTTTGCTTCTCTTTCTTTTCTGTTGACTACTTTTGTATTTCAAACTTTGTTATATTTGCTATATTATGTCTACTTTTTTGATGTCCTGTCCTTTCTGTGACTTTCCGTGCTCTTGATCAGGTCAGGGATGTTTAATTTCAGTTGGATTTACCTGCTTAGATATAGGTTACATAGATAAGAGTACAAATAAATATAATCTGTTATGTATGTGATGTGTATTTATGAATGTGCATGTGCGTTTATGCATTTGCACATGCATGTGTGCATTGCAGTTGCTATGAATGATCTTTGCATTGTTGCTGTGCATTAAAAAAATATAAATCTGAACTGTCAACTTTTCAGTAACTAAGAAAAATAGCCCTAATTTCAAACTGACTATCATGCAGTCTTGCATTTATCCCACAGGTTTTATAAAAATTTCATAAGACTGTGGATGATAAGGGTTTTTCAGTCTATAAAGGTGCATGTAATCCTTCAACAAAAGTTAAGACAAGAAAATCAGTAATATCAGAAGTACAAGCTTCTTGAGGGACAGCGGTGACATGCAGGCATGATAGGCACAAGCAGCACATGATGAACACTCGCTGCATCATTGCACTTCTGTTGAATTCCTTAAATAATTTTCCCACACCTCATTTTTAACCTGCCACATAGCTGTCATCATTTAGCTGTATAATTCCCTAAATTCACGCATAATCAAACAAATTAGTCTTTATGCTAATTTCTTATGACTCAATTATGTTAAAAGCCCGGCTTGAATGACAGTCATAATTATAGTCATAATGTTGGCAGAGATATTACCGACGAATAATACGGTAATGGATATCAAAGGACCAGGCTTCTTCCGCTGTATGAAGACAGTGCTGACTGGGTTAGCTGGAGTAAATAAACTTTGATGTGTTTGCTGATGAGCTTTTTTTTTTTTTGTCCTAGAGCAGAGCTGAGGCTCCACAGAGGTCAGAGCACTCAACAGACTGATTGAAAAAGCTCCTGCTACTGGAGGCTGATTTGATTTAAACAGTGTCTTTCAAAGCATTTCAAACACACAAGGATTTCTTTTTCTCCCTTTGAGAAACACTTAAATGTATGTATCTGAGACAGCACAGTCACAACCTGGAAAAAATAAGAGGAGGTAGTGCTTGTTTTGGCCAACATCTTGATAGATATAACTCCTTATAAGAGAGTACACCATGAGTTATTGGGATAATCATTTGGGAAGTATGTACTTTCTCTTCCAAAGCACTGTGACCTTTGAAAAAGTCTGTTCCAAAATGAAAAACTTGCAGTTTGGAAAAAATATACTCTTGCAAAATCATCGATAGCAAAAAATGAAAGCAAATCATGGTATTTTTTCTTTTCTTTTTTTTTTTATAGATAGTGGGCACGCAGAGCCCTGTATTGGCTAAATAACACTTTCACAGATTGGATGCTGGATGTGGAATGATGAACTTTGGGGAATTATTGCTTTTTGTTTCAGGGAGAATTTATAGTGTTTTGGAACAGAACTTCTCATTTGTTCCCTGGCTCATCATCTGTGGCGCTGGAGGTCAAAACAAAATGCTTGGATCCTCACCACAGGGAATTTGCGAGATGTAATTCTTCTCTCTCACTCTCTTTCTGTGCTGTTTTCCTGCTGCGTGTACACGGTCTTTGTCTTCTTAAAGGCTGTAGAGAAACTGTTGCAAAAACAAAAAAAAGGTGTCCCTAACTTTAAAACACCCAGCGTTGTGTTGCTATGCTGCATATTTCTGGGCAATTCAGTGAAACCCGATGATAAATGTATTCCAAGCAACTGCAAAGTCATTGCATATTTTAAGGCCCTCAGATGAATTATCCAACGATGATCTGTCATTATAATACTGAAACGCAGCCCGTCATTTGCAGTGAGAAATGTTGCTCAACACTGGTATTTGCACAGCTGCAGGGGGTCATAAATTATTCTAGAAGACACTCACACACATTGGTTCAACTCTTTCATCACGATCTCTCAAACAAGGTAGACTCCTGCTTTCCTGCGTGTTATGGAAGAGTATAAAGAAAAATCTCTCTCTTGACCTCTCCATCTCTTTCTTTCCCTCTCTGCATCCGCCGCTCTGTCTCTTTCTCTATCTACGAGTCTCTTGTGCATCAGCGTGTTTACGGTATGTGCGAGTGTAATGGATAACACACCTAAACTACACCTCGCGACATTATTGGGGGATGAATATGCATTTGCAGTTTTGGGAACATCCATAATGTTAATTTGAGGAACCATAAGCCAGCCTTCGTCATCCATCTAAGCAGGTATATTGGCAGTGAAGTCAACATGATACACCGTGTGTCTATGTGTGTGCGGATATGTGTGACGTGATGCATGTGTGTGATGCACCTAATGTCTTTCTGTCTCTCTAACGACTCCTCATTCTCGTTCTGAGCAGGATATGGATCACCACTCACTGCGCGCCGCTCCGCTGCTGCTCAGTGTCTGATAACTCTGTCCAATTAGATCACAGAAGCTGCTCACACTCACCAGCTCAGCTCGCTTCTGAGGGTGACAAATATGACAATTACCCAAAGTACCAGGGACTGCTGTTCGTTCCTTATTAGAGAATCAATCAGCACAGGAACACGAGGCCCAGGGCACAGGCACATCCAGGGCCCCATGGATGGTTGGGTTAGTCCGCAGTACAGCTTTGGGTTTTGCCCATTTTAAAAGAGGAAACAGGTCACTGTTGTTGGGTAGAAACAGGTGACTGCAGGTAAAATGTTTGTTTTTCACACATTAACTGGAAATTTGCATTGTCATTTATGTGAAGAGCAAGTTATGGGACCCATCGGCATTTGAAACACGTCACAGAATGATTTCAAAAATGCAAGGGTGTCAATGAAAAATTAACTTTTTGGAAAACTAACATTTTGGAAAGTGGTTGGTTTTTTACTTGATTGAGAGGAGGGAATGCACACTGCTTGTGCTATATAGTTTACACTTTATTTTCTGCCCCCTCACCACACTATTAAGCATTCATAAATGGTGGTCAACAAACAGTCAACAAATGGTTTCTGACACACTAAAAAATAATGGCAAGCACATAAAAGTATAACTTGAATATTTATAAACAGTGGATTCACACTTTTTGGAAAGCATTTCTTGATATGCTCTCCAAAATTGTGAATTCACTATTTCAGCCGTGCTTATAGATGTTAATGATATCCTAATATGTGCTTACCACTATGTTATAGTATGTTAGAAAGCGTTTGGTAACTGTTTATATACTATGTCTAAATTCTTCATTCCTATATTGTGAAGCATATCTGCTCTGTGTCTCTGCTACAGTGTGACTCTGAATTAGAGATGATCATTTACACAGGCCTGTTGAGTTGAAAGTGCAGAGCCCAGTGGTGTCGTAAATATATTTTTTTCTGAGCATGTCATTACCTCTGCAAAGTTACTCAGTAGACGCATCCAAAAATAGATGTCTAGAGGATAACTGCGATGGGGGGCAGCAGCGAGTTCAAGGTTAGAGATGCAAGCTTGTGACTGGAAGATTACTTCCTCAAAATCCTTAGACGAGTTGGGAAAATCAGCAAATAGGGAAAATAAAGAATGTAAAACAAGTATCTGTCCTTCAGGAGCTACATCAAGGTAAGTATTGACAAGGCACTGAATCTCCAGCTGCTTCTATAGAACTGTTCAGCTGCCAGGTACGAATGTGTGGATCTGTAGTAATGTGAATCAGAGCAAAATAGTGCGTGCATTCCCTGGTAACCTTCCCTGCATGAATGCATGTGTAAATAAAAGATATTGATCAATCAACTCGTGGGGGTGGGGGGGTTCAAGGGCACGATTCAGCCCTGGAACCTTGGCAGCGGTGACACTGGTATCACATGATGTATGAACGTCTGAATACAATTATTCCATGTACTTTTAACTGTAACACGGTTTAGTCATTCAGGCAGGAATGTCACAGGACATACAGTATGGAATGTGAACATCTTTGACAACAACAGTGTCCCTTCAAAATGAATGGATTTTTTTTCTATTTTAGGCCAAATAAAGGTTAAATCATTTCACACATGCTTACAGTCCTACTTGTAAGAATATGTGCAGCAAGATATTTTGATTTGTCACAGTATAGCCATGTCTCTTATTGCTGCAGGCGTGTGAAAAACGTATAACTCCACTTTCAGCACTTTTAGTGTTTTTATTTTTAGATGAAATTAGCTTTTATATGAAATTAGTTGGTTTTTCAAAACATACTTGACAGCAATGACACAAATCACAGAACAGCAATGAGATTTTTTTCTTAAGTGAAATAAAAAAAAAGACTTTCTGTTCTTTTCAGGTTTTTTTTCCATTTAGCACTGTTATCAGGATTTACACTGCGAACTTTGCAAGAAGCAAAAAGTAAAGACTGCACAAGAAAGCCAGGCAGTTTTTTTTTTTTCCAGTGAGCAAAATGATGAAAACAGAGGAGATAGAATAGGGGGATGAAGAGGCAACATTTCCTGTAGCAGATTAAGGTTTTCATTTGACATTAGTGCACACAGAATTCCCACAAATTGTCTGACACGTAAGACAGAGAAAACATACAAAAGAAAAAAAACATAAACCTACAGCTGCAGTAGCAGCCTTGACCAGTTTGTATTTCTCAGTGAGCCGTGAGTTGGACAAACACCACCACATGTGGTCCTTTCGTTCAGGCATGCTTCAAGTCTTTAACTGGCTCTGTGGAAGCGAACTCCACTCATTGTTCTGTTAACTAGGATTATGTGTAAAAGACAAACACAGACTGGAATAAACATGGCACAATATGACAGCCTTGGTAATCTGATCTGTTGTTTACCTACTGCTTTTAAGGACTTTATTTTCAATTTAAAATTTTCTTGTGTGTATTTTTATATGTTGTGAGTCTCTAGGTTTTATGTTTTTATTAATTTATCATATTTAGTTTTTATTTTTATTTTTTTATAATGCTGCTTTTGTCTATGTATCTGTGAAAAAGACATACTTCATAGTGAGACTGTCTGGTTAAATATATTTTAAATATTGTGAATTAAATTCTTGGTGCTGCAAAATGTAATGAAACTCTAATTTTATAATGATTAGTATAATTTGGTTTATTATGCATTTTTATCTATCTATCTATCTATCTATCTGTCTGTCTGTCTGTCTGTCTGTCTGTCTGTCTGTCTATCTGTCTGTATGTATGTCTGTCTGTCTGTCTCCTTGTCTTGAAATAGTAAGCAATAATAAGCAGTACAATAATACAATCTGTAAAGATAAAAAATAAATAAAATAAAATAAATAAAAAGTAAATTGAATCACTTTATATTCTATCTCTGGGGTTCAAGTTCCCAAGTGTCTGTTCTCTGTATATGAATTAGTCCTAGGTGGCTCATTCATCAAAATGTGGTTCATGGCCTCTGTAGGGTGACATGTAGACACATCATAATTCTAGGTGCCTATACTGGTTCATGTTGATGTTCTGGTTCATGTCGTTCCTGTATTTGGGGTTAACAGTACATTCATATAATATTTTACTGATGCTTTTAACCAGAGAGACGTGCAACAGTAGAATGAATTTAAATCCACAGATGGTTAAACAGTAATAATGAGTGCGAGGATCAGAGCCATGGCACCTTGACAAGGCTGTAACAAATATTCCTTCTGTGTCCCTGAAGCAATCGCATTTGATTGAGAAGTCCTAGGTTAAGTAATAAGAGCCAGGGAGAACAGGTAGAAAGCATTAAAAAATTTTGTTTAATCCGAATTTATTGGTTTAACTGTTCTGGGGATAGGCAATAAAAATGCCAGAACTTATTCCAAACTAGGTAAGTCAGAGTCCGTTCAGAACATCAGGAAAGACTCGTTTTCAAAGTAACAAAACGAAAAGCAAATGCTGTGAAAGTCTATTATATCCTATTAAAAATGCAAATGCCTCTGTTCCCATTCCTTTGTCCTGCTCTTCCATTTCTCTCTTTCATTCTTATTATAATTTTTGTTCTCATTGCTGCTGTGATGGTGGTTTTAACTGGTTCGTTGGTGGCGCCATCATCATGATCGTCCCCTTAAATATAATGACAACTGTCAACATCCTCAGTTATCGTCGTCCAAGGTTTTAGTGAGGAGCACATTCTGGGTTGGACAGTCTCAATGTGGTGTCAACATCAAGAACCACATGAAAAAATAAGATTATCCTCATTTGAAAAAGATGAACTGGTAACCCAGAATGCTGTATTTATGTCTCTTCATTCACTTCTATGGCACAACAAAACAGATCCCCAAAAATAGTACTTACCAATAAGCACGTTTTTTTTTTTAGTCATTACAATTATTTGTGAAAGTACAGCCAGGTTGTTTCTTCCTGGCACAAGGTTACTATGCAGAACTTCCCTGCTACATGCTGCATCTACTTTCCAATTCAAATAGGAAAATAACAAGAAAACAGTTGTTTATCCTGAACTTGTTCAATTTGCTCGTATTCATTTATGTGCTAAAAGTGTTATTTTGGGACCTGTTTTGCAGCACTATGGAAGAGAATGGAGAGATACAAATGTAGTATTCTGGATTAGCAGTCAAGGGGAGCACGGAAAAACTAATGAGGATATTTCAGCAACATGTGGACTCAGATCATGTCCAGGTAACTATACAACCCAGCACTCACCAAAGCTAAATTTTGCTTTAAGACAAAAAAAAATAACAGTTTCACATACTCGTCATAACTTCTTTTTTCTTCCTGGAGCTTGTATAAGGTTTTTCACACAACAAGAACGCGGTTTCAGCTGAACTAGATTTGGAACTTTATAGTCAGAAACAAACAAGACCATTATAGGAAGACTGGCAGCCTCTAACGGTCTCTAGGCTTCACATCAATCAATCAGGATGGTTTACGCATTACTTCATCGTACAAAAGCAGTAACCAATTTTCACTTTGCACGTGAACTGAGTTTGTGGGCCACGTTTAGCGGTGCAGTGTGCTACTTGGCGCTCGGACGGAGGACTTCCACCACAGCCCCGTCCCTGACGCAATGTTTCTACCCAGAAGTCAGTGTGGGTGGCATCCTGGCGTGGATGGTTGCTAATGCTGCCCAGGTTCCTATCTCTAACATTGCCTTCCTGGGTACTGTCCCTTTTTTGTGATCTGTTCATGAGCTCGGGACTTATTTCTTCGGTGCATCATGTATTTTTGTATCTTACTGTTTTGTCCCAGCACCCTCTGCAGCCGTCCTGATTGGGGATCCTTCTCTGCCTCGGCCCACCCAAAGTTTCTTCCATTTCCTTTCATGCCGTGTTGCTGGATAGATTAGACTGCAGGATAGGTAGGGCTGTTATGTTCTTGTTACTGTGTGATCATGTGTTTGTTTCTGTTTTGTCCTGTATTTGTTCCGTGGTTTTGTTCTTACTCATTGTTGACTGGTTAATTCTACGTAAGCTCATGTTTTGTAATTTCCCTTGAGACTTGTTTTTGATGAAGGGCTGTATAAACGAATGATCTTGAACTTATTCCAGCTCCACTGCTCTACATGCATAGTTTCACCCTCGTATTAGCTTACCTCATCAGAATGCACATTCGCTGTTATCTAGGACTTTTACTGGCTCGTATACTTCCTCCGGCTTCACAAAACAAAACCAGGAAGGAGAAAGAGAGGCAAGTAGTGTGCCAAGTCTTCAATCAAGTGGTAAACTTTAAGGAGAAAAAAAGGGTAAAATATGTATCCCCACTATTTTCTTCCTTGTTTCCAGAAAAACAGTTTACAATAAGATTTTTGTGGCAGCTGACATAATACACAAGTAAGTATTATGCTTTTTTTTCTTCTTTTGCAGTACAAAGAACCAGCTGGAGAGGTCATTTAAACTCATGCCTGAGGTCGCCAGTGGTTATACAAATCCTCGATAGTTAAATTGTATTACAATAGTTTCACTGCTGGATCTCTTTCATCTGTTTCTTCAGAACGGAGACTTTTAAAGTTAAGTCGAACAAGTCTGCATCTTCTTGCACACAATACATACAAAGTGCATAAACTTTTATTTCTTTTTAACTGTCAAAGCTTGACTGTTTATAGGGCTTTTATCGTTGTTTATTATGTCTAGGACTAACTCAAAACACGCTCTCTCATCAGCTGACACACTTGACTGGCATTCACATGGACACTTTATTTTCCCCTCTGGAATTCTCCCCTCACGGTGACCTGGACCGTCTTTTCCATGTTCATGGGATGACTGGGGCTCCGTGATACCTGATCCCATCCAGGAACCTCCGTGATCTTCTTCCCAGCCAAAACGAAGGCTCTGTTTAATGAATAAATAACGGTTCGGCCCAGTCTGTGGGATCACAGGAAACATGTTTTGAGTTAGTTCTCCGCAGGAAGAGAGGACATAGATACTGCAGGGGAAATATGATAAGACCAGTAATAACATTTATGGGGAAGAGAACATCATACCAGGTCTGGTCAAGCCCCTGCTTACATCAAGACAAAAGAAAGGGTGTGTATTTGAAGTGGAATCTGACTGGGATCCAGGATCCCCTCAGATGTAAAATAAATGTGCAGGAAGTAGTCGTTGTGATTTCGGTGCACAGGCAAACTGAGGACTTACAGACATTTGGAGCACAAGAGCAGAAGACTGTAAACCACACAGAAAAAAAAATAACACATATAAACAATAAAACAAGAGCACCTGAAAAACAAGTGTGGTTACACATAACCCCGATATAACCCCATAAAAATAATAAGGCTACAGTTTCAAAATTCTGCTGTTAATTTTACATTTTATAGTTCAGAGAGAGAGAGAGAGAGAGAATAATTCCATATATGAAATAACCAAAACATATAGTTCCTAGATAATTGATGGCAGAAAAATCAAAACTAATTGTGGTAATTTTTAAGGTTTGTAGGCAACGTAAGTATGTAGTTAAATATTACATATGAAACATAGATTACATGTTGTGGACACAAATGATATGAACATTACATTTCTCCACCACGAATTGGATTATGTCACAACTGTGTAAATTGGAAATGTTAGTTTCATCGGATTTGTCACATTAAAGAGTAACTACAAGAGTAACTCCAATCCCAAATTTGTGTGATGCCTGACCTCTAATGGTGAAAAGTAGGGTGCCTGGTCATTGGTGGCAGGTTGATGTCATCAACCATAGAGCACAACAAGTGGTGATGACATCACCTGCCACCACAGAGGAGGCACCATAAGAGGTCATGGCTCACACAAATTTGGGATTGGAGTTTAGTTTCTCTTTAAAAAGGATAGCTGACAGTTAAATTAACTTTGATCAAGGTTAGGGTAAGGTTTTAGTCATGCTTAAATAAAAAAGTCCACTAAAAATCAAAACTTACTCATTGTAAAAACCTGAACCAAAGCCTATAGTGAGAAAAAGCCAAACCACGGCCACTGACTGCTGTGAGACAGAAAAAAAAGAAATCGATGGTTGTAAAATATTAAAGCTTTCACAAGATTTCCACTAGCATTGATGTTATGTGATGTTGAGTGGTTGCATAACCAGAGGGGAAAAAAGCACTTTTATTAAATAGTTTCAGATTTCATTCATCTAAGTACATAGAAATGTGGATCTTCTTAACCACTGTCAGGCCATTTTCACGAATGCATGGAAAAAAAAAAAAAAAAAATTACAGAGATCTGATTTTGTCCCATTGATCATGTTACTGTTTTATCTCTTTATATCGCCCCCTGGAGGTGGCCTCATATTTTGTGTCAGTGTATATATCGTATGTGTGTAGAATTCTAATTCTAAGCCAGTTGTTGAAGGTGAGTTGAAGAAAAATGTCCATCCTCTTCATCAGCCTCCACACTCTTTCTTTCTACCATGTTCAGTGTCAAACTCACACCTGTTTCTTTCACACACTCCTTTCATGGTGGGAAAACACTGTTCCCTCACCTTTTTTTCCCACATTTGAAGACACTGCGCTCTTTTCGTGAAATTTTGTGAGACCTGGCTCTTGACAAAATGACAACACTGACAGACGGACGGTGCACACTGGAACATCTACATTTCAGACATCAACGAGTGATGTGTTTTGGAACAGAAGTCTTCAGCTGCTCGGATGAAATATTTTGTTTGGTTGAGACCATTCGTATATGAGCACAGGCCCCCGGGGTCCTCTCCCTCGATCTGCCCAGTTACTCCTGTCAGGACCCTGCCGTGACCCTCATCACTTCTCACTTCCCGCTCAGCATTTTCCCACCACATATGACGCACTCGCCATGCCACCCTGATGGCCTCCGAGGCCTTTTTGATCGGACCGCTACCACCTTACTTAATCTAAACCTAACAACAAGTCACAGGTCAAACTCATTTCAATTTTTTTTTCTACTTAGCATTTTATAATAAACGCTTCCACGCTGTTTTATTGATACAAGAGGAAAGAACATAGAAAATAAAGAGAAAATCTTGGCGGGAAAGGTTATTCTCCGATAAAAATGAAGTGTTGCAGCTTGGAAGTTGTTTAAGCGGCAGGTGAAGTGTGTTTATAGGTCGTGTCAGAGGTTCCCTCAGAGTGACAACCTTGTCAAATAAACATCACACTAAGTGTTAGCGCTTGTTCCCTCATTTCCTCAGTATTGGCCACAAAAGTCAAACATGCCACGGTCATATTTTATGCTACCAGCGTGCACCTCCCGTGAGACTTTGGTGTGTGTGTTTAACTGCATTTTAATGACCGCTCGTGAAAAATATTTCCTGGGAAAAAAAAAAAGGCTGAATAAGAACCCTTGTTTTAATGAAGAATCGTATAATTTAAATGTCTGAGAAATCACATCCCTGACCATAAAGCAAAGACAGGGAGGCTCAAGAGATGTGCAAAACATTCCCCCGAAGTATAGTTAGGCCCATCATATATCTGTGAGTAATGTGCTTCTTTCAGAGAGTTTATCACACAGACTCAGAGGACTTTCTCTCTCTCTGGTATTTATTGTCCTTATGCATTATTCATGACAGTGGTGCCATATATATATATAAAAAAAAATCTAGTCCATATATATAGGTGGACGTCTTTATGCTGTACCTGTGTAGAGTCAATTTAAAGGACTTCATCATCCTACAGCCTGTTATTTATTTATTCTTTGTGACACTGTACATGTTCAATCACAGCAACCTCTGACTCACTCCATTACTCACAGTGCAACTGCGATTTGTCTCTTCACATATTCCTCAGAGAGACATGTCAGACACGTATTTACATACAGTATGCATTTCACTTGAGGTATTCCCGAGCAAGGACAGGTTCACCGTTTTGCTCAAGGGCACTTCAACACTGATGTGCATGTTGGTCTTCTGGTTATAAGATAACCTCTCCAACCATGAGGTCACGCCACACCAACATTAAGTTCATGCAGTACTTTGAATCACAGAGTGATTCAAGCAGGAGAAAACAACCAATAAATACTGTGCACTTGTTGCACCTGTGCAAAACATGCAGCTCTTGTTGGTTGCTCTTTTCTACATGTCATGCTATTCACTGCAGCTTGTGCCATATGTTTCTGTGAACAAAACCCATCGTTTATTGTTATAAATTAGGAAGAGATTCATGTGGTGCTTGATCATCCTCTTTGGCTCTGGCTGCCATAGCAACCCTGGCACCAAGGGTGAAAAATGTCCGTCTTGACCAGCAATTTTATCTTGTGCTGAGGTGAATTTTTTCACTATTTTTCTTTAAGTCTTTGCATTGGAAAAGTAAATTATTTCACCTTGTTGGCACATTATAATTAAAAAAAAAATGATATATATATATATATATATATTAGACATAATACATGATAAGATGTTTTTGTTGCTATGTTTACCACAGCAGGATGCATCAAATTTAATGGCAAATGTTGATGTAGCTTAGTTTCAAACATGCAGGTTATTTGAAATGCTATAATCAAGCAGCAACGACCGATTATGTTATTGCTGGTATTGTTGTTGGCGGGGCGCTCTCACTCTCCACTTTTCCAGACCTGCACCTATATTTAGAGAACAGGATTGCGGTAATGGAATGATAAATGGACTTAGCAAGGCCTAATTTCATGGGGCAGGAAATCACTGGAGAAAAGCTAAACTGTAGAGGCTGTAATTATCCTTGGGGAGAGATCAGTCACAAACTACAATACAGGAAATGGACGTATCGTGATTCATGGAAAAGTAACATGTTGTACATTCAATATTTCACATTGATACAACCTTAATGTGCTTGTGCCCACTCACGTTCTTCCTCAGAGGGATATTTTTTATAGTGATATACTATTCAAATTACCTCATCTCGCTCTGCTCGGTGCAACTTCTCATGGTAGACTGAGCCGTACGCTATTGGTCACTCACCACAGTTTCCTCTGCAGCTGCAGCCAAACTGAATGCCAAACACACATTTCAATAGCATGTTAAATGTAAACAGTGTTTGTGGAGTGATATATACAGGGAGCCGTCTTGCCATGTACATACAATCCTTTCACACACTACGTGAGATTGTTTTGTCTTTGCAGCATGTGTGAGCACTCTCTGTGCCTCTTTGCATTCATGTCACCAAGACAAAATCAGAAAATAATGTAAAATTCAGCTTCGCATCAATTTTGGACCAACTTTGTATCAACCTAACTTTAACTTAAGTTAAAAGTCACCTGATAGTCTATTGATATTAAGTTGACCATCACAGGTTGATATGAAGTATCTATTGACTCAATTGTGATTCTCAATTGACAAAAAATTTATACCAAGTTACATTATACAGTCCAAATCAAGTGACCAGTAGTTTGTTGTACTTTGTGATTAAACAAATTCTTATTCTTGAAAGCTGCTCTTACCCTGATTGAGATTCTGGTTCCAAGTGCGAGTCCAAAATCGGGTTTTATTGAGGATTTTTCTTTGCTTCTGCTTTTAATTCAGCATTTTTTTGCCTTTGCAGCATGTGTGAGCAGTGAAAACATGTCAGTGTCTTTGCATTTATCTCACCAAGACAAAATCAGAATGTAAAAAGTGAACATAAATACGCTGTACTTTTTGATGAATGAAATTCTGCTTCTTGAATTCTGTTTATACTCCAAGACCAAGTCATAATCAGATTTTATTGGATAGTTTATTTGCTTCTGAGAAAATTCTGTTGTATTCTGCTCTTTGCTTTAATATCATTTAATCAATGCATGATGCTGTGGTGTGTCATGCTTATTTATCTTAACCAATAGAGGGCACCATTCTTTGCCAGTTTCACATTCAAATGCCTCTCTTGTCAGTCTTTTCTGGTCTTTGTAAATTCTGTGAGTCTTACAGATATATTATTGTTTCACTTTGTGTTTGTGTGTGTTGTGTGTTTGCGTTGGTGTTTGTGTATAAACTATGTAATCCAAGTTGATATGGCGAGAGTGGTGTTTGGCCTTTGATGCTCTGGAGTAAATATGAAAATAAAGCTTCACGCAGGAAAGCCCTAATTAGTCTGTCACTCCAAACTTACCACTCGCCCCTCCTTCTCGCCCCCACTATTTTCTCCCTGACAGAGTCGGTCATGAGTGTCAGATTTAATCTGGTGCAGGGGTCGACTGAGCCCTGGGGTGTATGGAAAAACCCATCATTTTAAGACGGGTGTGTCTGTGCGTGCATGTGTGTGTGTGTGTGTGTGAGTGTGCGCGCGCGCGCGCGCGTGTATGATGGACAGAGCAGATAGAAGAAAGGATCGGGCCGGGGAAAAGGAAACAGCCTGACAAATTCAATAAAACACCTCTGAAGAGCGCCTACCAAGCCTTCTGCTTCCCTTCCCACCTCAGAATAAATATGAGTTTGTCTAAATCCACCGCACAGTGCATTACCATTGTATATAATTGTCTCATTTTTCCCCGGACCGTTCCTCCGTCCCGTTGTTTCACAGAGTGAATCCAATTACAGGTGTCGCCATCACTCACGGCGGCGGACGGAGCAGATGATGCGGGGATCTGCGCGATTGATTGGTTGTTTTGCAGTGTGATCGCATCGATTATCCATGGGACGGGACGGCCAACAGCATCCATCACTCACGCTCAAATGAGGCCCAAATCGCCACATCCTGTCCTAAGGTTCACTGAAAGCTTAAACTGCAGGGGAAATTAGACTTTATCTATAGCCAGACTCTATTGACAATTTCCTCTGACTGATTCCAAATGCAGGAGCCAGACTATTGTGTAGAAGATAGGGGGAAGGAAACCTATCATTACAGAATTGTTTGAAGCGTCTTTGCCAAACAGAGTCCACACCAAGAAAAAAAAGATATGTGCACATTTTGTACACTAAGCAAAAACCACAATGTGCACCATGTGCCTGTTGCTTGCCCTCGGGGTCACGGCTAAGTAGTGGGGTTAAAGGGGCAGGCGAATTGATGCCCTGCACTCAGTTGCAAGGGGCAAGGGCAAGACTCCTACTAATCAAAGAGCACATGCTTACAAATTCATTGCATTCACTGAGTTTAGCAGAAAACTGTGAATGGCTATCTGTTCATGTAGAGTTAATTTCATGCTTTGTAACTGTTTATGCTCGCAAACTAAGTGGGTCATTTTGATTTGACAAACTGCATCAACAAATTGGCGCTCAGATTTAAATCTTTGCAGAGGCGCCGAGAGTAAGAAAATACATTTTAATGGTTAGATGCGAGAAAAAAAACGTTATTTTTTTTCATGCACACTTCAGGTTTCATTCTCCCCTACACCTGTGAATCCAGCTCAATACCCATAAAGTACCTTGAACTGTTGATAATCAATGTTCGCCCATAAAAACAGCTTGGTAGAGCCATTCTCCTGGGTGAGGTGTGGTGGTGTCTTATTTATGAAATTCAATATGCGTGCAGAGAGAGTGGACTGTGGTCCTTGGGGGTATCAGTAATCGTCTGGAATAACTTCCAATTAATGAGCCAGATGGTATTTTCACAGTAACACCTGGGATGTCCAGGCACTCAGCAGGCAAAAATTAATTCCACTTAGAGTAATATTTCAAAAAGTGTTATCCCCTACATCCCTGTCTCTTCTTTTTCCTTATGGCCAGAAAAAGCTGTAATAAATACCCTTTGCACCTACATAATACAGCACGCCTGATCACCCTGGTCTGGCCTCCTCTCGTGTTCCTGTTAAGGCCGAGGGTGTTTTTAGTCTGTGGTAATCCTGCCGAAAGACATAACTGTCTGGGACGACTTCCAGAGAATCATGGGGCAAAAAATGGAAAATGGCAAATTCCATGTGTTGGTCTGTTTATAACTTAATATGCCACTCAGGCTCCTGCAGAGGGGAGCGGAGACTCTGGCCCAGTGCAACGGGCTAAATTGTGTTAGTTAGGCAAACAGTACGACATGACGGGAGTAACTAGGAATGTGAGTTTAGACGCTATAGCCAGAGGAAGGGACGATGGCTGTTGTCACTATTTTGTAAAATGAGTTATTAAGATGTTGGAGGGAGCATTGGTAAAATGTATGTGTGCTCTGCAAAACAGGAGGGTGTGAACTTTGTCAAAGGTCAGCTTAAGTTTAGTTTAGTTTCATCACAATTCATTTAGTTTCTTTGGTTTATTTATGTATAAAATGATGAAACGCCATAAGAAAAGAAAAAAAAGCAAAAATCTTAAAAGCCATGGAGAAAAAAGACAGGGAAAAAACATTTAAAAAAAATACTTAAACACTTTGCACAACAAAAGAATAATCATTCACTTATGATTAGATATGTTGCAGCTGAGACTATCTTACCTCCCCAGGAAATTACCTCAGCATGGGTGGTATGTCAAAAACATTACAGACTAGACGAACATGGCAGGGAAAATGACCAAGTGGAGCTCCAAACCACAGCACTGAGGTTCCTGTCTTCACACTGGACTGCTGAGTGGTGCTCTCTCTCTGTCCGGGGTAATTGAAGGTTTCTTCACTGGATGATGGGAAACACTTCATGTATGTATATGTATAGTTTTATTTTACAAGAAGATATGACCGCATTTTTCCTTTGTTTTGTATCGAAGTATTTAGCGAACATTTGCAAGGTTTTGATGCTGATTCTTGCAGGATGTTTGAACATTAGGGCTTTAGTTGCTTTTTGTTCAGGGGCTCTTCAGCAGCACTGGGCATTGTTTGCACTGGCTTTTGCAGAACAAACAACCTCTCTATTACTATTTGGCGTTCTCCCCAACCAACCTGCCGACCTGGGACGGGACATGCACTGTGTAGCTGGAGGAAAGCAATCCTCCATCCCTCTCCTGGTGAAAGAAACTCTCTGGAGGTTTAAGCCAGGAAATCTCAGAGGAAATGGAGAGTCTGATGAGAACATTAGTCCTCCTCGCACATAATTAAACTTCTGCTTTGATATAAATCTTTCACTCTTATAAAAAGTCTGGGTCACCCTGCACTGCAGCACTGTCAGTTTGATTTTTCTAATAGCAGTCCTCATACACGTCGCTTTAAGAGGGACCAAAAAGAGTGAGGAGAGCAGAGAATAGGGAGCTATCTGATTAAGATGGCACTCCACTGACTGCGTTGCACAGCATCGTCTCTGCAAACTGAATGATTTTCACCAAGGGCATCAAATGATGGAAAAGATTACTCATGTAAAGATGTCAACTGCATAATATGATTTTTTAAAATGAAAAGTCATCATTCCAGAAGTATAATAGCTGACTATCAAGAGTAAAATTAGTCCAAATGTCTACGCTTATTGCCAGAACATTTCCCATGGCTATGAATTTGAAATGCTTCATTAAAAAAAAAAAAGTCAAGAGATTCAAAATAATGAAACTTGACATGTTTTGTCTGCACGACTTTGCAGTAACATGGTGTTTTATTGTCGCGCGCACAATGGGTGTGCTGTGATGAGCGGCCTTTGATGATCATAAGGACATCAGAGCTCATGGTGATGAGTTTGCTGATCATCAGCCAACACATTGCTCATAAAGATCAAAGTCAACTCAAACGCGTCTCTCCGGGACGTTTTCGTTCTCATCCTCGCCATCTTCAGGTTTCATCCAGGGGCAGTAGCCTGAGGGCCGAGGTGCTCCATATGGAAGACATATGCACCCGTCTATTTACCCCTCTGTTCCTGTTGAGACAGAGTTCGTCTCTGCCTATACAGTAATTAGTAGCTTCTCTTGTCAAGAATGAGGTTAGTGTTTATTTAAGTCAAACCCTGTCCATTAAATCATTATTAGCCGGCTAAATACAGCGGGAGGAGATTGCTGCGTGGCCGAATCAGTGAGTTACGACCAAATATTGGTTGTGTCTGACTGTCCTATAATTGATAGCTCAGGCCATTCCATAAAGAGCGGTTTCTGCACTGCGGTTTATGAAGCCTTGAAATCAGTGGAAACATGAGATAGAGGAGGCTATGAGTCACAGGAGGACACAGAATGTCCCCACATGAAAGCCAGGGGAGACATTATATATACATCTAATTTAAAGTCGCTAATGTCCACCCTGAATGCATTAAGGAATATTTATCAGGAGACGAGTAGCAAAAAGAAAAACACAGACAAAACTCCTGTGGTTGTTGTTATTGTAGCGCAGTATTAAATTTATATCGAGGACAAACAGTTAAAGCTCAAATCGTTTTTTTTTCTTTCATGAGAATTGTGTATATAAGAGAAATCCATGTTGACAAGTGAAGAAAAGAGCTATGTGAAATATTAAGACCCTTCCTCTCAGTGTTTGATGTGCGTGGTTCTTGGCAGACCTGCAGAGGGCTCAGGGGGAAATGTCTGTCTTCAGTGTCTCCAAGTGTGTGTGTGTGTGTGTGTGTGTGTGTGTGTGTGTGTGTGTGTGTGTGTGTGTGTGTGTTTGTGTGTGTTATCCTACAATTCACTC
>OMKZ01011345.1:1217-19712 GCA_900302535.1 Neoniphon sammara | reverse complement strand
AATAGACATTCTAGCGACTTAACCAGTTATTTTTTTAATGGCACAGCAGCAAGCTAAAATGATTCTAGTCATGAATTTATGAACAAAGCCAGTCACTGAACAGCCTGCTATGTATTTAATGTGTGCCACAATGCTAGCTTTTGGTTAGCAAAACAATTTCAGCTGGAGCACGGCAAAGTTCAGTGAATCAAGTCCCATTTAAAAGAGAAACAGATAAAAAGAGCTTTTAAACACCAGCTTATATCACAGACTGCAACAGGGATGATTAAGTGAAAAAATCCATTTTTTCCCCATGGAGAAAACGCTTTGGATCCGAAATACCATATTTGTTCAAACGTTTGTAGACAACATTATTTCAGACTTCTGAGGTCTATACAGTATTAGCATTCTGATAAAGTTAGAATTCAGCTACACATGTATTATGCACTGTAATTTCCACAATACTCTTAACATGATGGAGAGTACTACACACAGTGAGAAGAGTGTTTTGAATTGTAAAAGGTGTTTCTTCTATACTGTATCAAGTACTGTATCAACCACACTGTGTATCTCATAATGTACGTGTCCCAGTGGTAAAATTTGCAAGATAAACATCATCCCCTGTATCCTCCATTCCCTCACGGTCATACATCAATTACAGGATATGATGTGAATTTCACTCAGGTGCTGCAGTTAAAGAATACAAGATCAGGTGCCACTCATATGTCCTTCATCTAAAATGGCTGTCAGACATAAGCACAGGTAAATCACTCATCTGTCCATGTAATCATGCAAATTTGTATTATCCCTCATGTCCCGCACATCTCTTGTCACTCATTTATGCATGTTTTCTTCTCACCTCATTGCCCACATCATGTTGGAGATATGCTGTTTAGAACATGCAGCATCTGTGTTTCTTTTCTTTACATGAAGGAAAAGGGACGTGTGTGTGTGTGTGTGTGTTTAAGTGTGTGTATCGTCTTTTTTGTCAATATCCTAGGGGAAAAACACACTCGGAGCTTGGTCAATTTGATTTAAGAATTTAATCTATTTTTAAAACAAAAAAATAAATTGGTTGGTATAGATTAAATATGTTATACTGTGTCAAAGCCAAATCAGAAAACCCCAAAACTGAAAAAAATGCCACACATTATCTAATCCATACTGCATAATTGGAGCCATAACTATATGACAAACTGAGAAGTGCTCTATAACTGCTACCTGCGAGCATTACATTTATAAACAAAGTATGAAAATCCATCTAG
The DNA here is from genome assembly GCA_900302535.1 of Neoniphon sammara. Taxonomy (NCBI): domain Eukaryota; kingdom Metazoa; phylum Chordata; class Actinopteri; order Holocentriformes; family Holocentridae; genus Neoniphon; species Neoniphon sammara. Next base: position 18,468 of record OMKZ01011345.1, on the reverse strand, counting down.
GCCGACCAGCCAGTGTGACAAAACAAGCTTCTGTGGCCTTCAATTTCACACACAATATAGGCAGAGTGACAGAATTTTGAGAGGCAAAGTCACACTCAGACCTTGGAATATGTTATGGTATGGATATTGGTATGGATATGGGGGAGCGGGAAGGAGGGGTTGAGTTTGTGCATGTCCCCAGCGGCCAGTGTGTGTGCATGGCTGATCAGTCCCTGGCCTGGCCTGGTCCGCGATGACTGATGAGTTGGCAGTGGACCTTGGAGGTTTGGGTGATAGCCTTTCAGTGTGTGATTCACGGGGAGCGCTCTGTGCACTGACATCCACACGCGCTGTGATTGAGTTCACAATCCCGCACCATTCCTCCCCTATATGTGGCTCCCAAATAAATAAATGGCAGAATCATGAGATCCTAACTGCAATATAGTAGCTGTAACACTCTGGTCTGCCCCCACCTACATTGCAGATGTGATTACCTGTAAAGTTTTTTTTTTGTTTGTTTTTTTTATATATGTCTATACTCATACTTCTCAGGCTTGGCCTGACTGTGTTAGTTAAATTTTATCAACACCGCAGTACAGTATTAGACTTTTTAGGCTTATCCGATGTACTGAATATAAAAAGTTAAAGGGGCCCTGGCTTACCAGAGGTCATCTGTCACCTTTGAACTGTTTTGCTGGTTTGTTTACCGTTTGCCTGTGGCATGGGGGAGCTCTAAGCTTGGTTGGTGTCAGCATCCTTGTTATCAGCCTCATCCTTCTCTCCTCCCTCTCTCATTTTAATCGGTGCTCTGGCACTCCTTGAATCACTGTGCTGCAGGTTCATCAAGAGCCTAGACAGGCTGATTGTCTAGCCCTTGCCTTGTGCACAGACCTCTGGCAGAGGATTTCATATCATGTAAAAAGAGGATTTGTGAGAATAACTCCATAATCTCCCACGGCCAGTAACAGGGTGACGTAATTGTTGCTGCTGGTGAATAACGAGGCAATATGGAGGTGAGTCATTCTTCAGTGAGAATGGGGTCTTAGCCAAAGACTTTAAGCAGATAAGCTTGTTTGGACTAATGAATGGACAGATTCAGAGATGTCATCGTCCTCAAGTAAATGGCAACAGGACACACTGAGGAAGGGCACACGACTATAAGACCATTAGAGTCATAAAGCAATTGGAGAATATATTAAAGAGAAGATGTGATATTTCAGCATTGCATGGAGTTAAATCTTAAGATTCGCCAGAAACTTAATTGTCAAGGTATGCTGAATGAATAATATGGTAAACATGAAAAAGACAGCTATCTTTGAGGCAGACAATAAAGACTTTAGGCTTGCTTGACTATCCGTTCACTGGTGTACAAATATCAAAGCATCACTATCAGCACAGCAACATTTGTTTTTCTCCACTGCTCCCTTATTAAGGGTGAAATTAGCTGTGTTTGAAATTAGACAAATCAGAGCTGCATACCAAACTCCTCATAAAGCCGGCACTGTGGACAGAGATAGGGATCAGGAAGAAAGCAGGATGCACCGTCTGTCCAGACCTCAGATGTTCAATATGAGAGCTCCTCGTCTTATCAGTCCCCTGAAATGGCCCTCTAATTGGGGACATGTTTCTATGAAATGTGTATAAATTGACGGTAATTGCTTTTGTATGCATGGAAATGCTAATTTTCTCTATAATGGCTATCCAGAGAAACATACAAACTAGTTCAGCAGGTTCCTGCATTATGGACGAGAGCACAATAAATAAGTCTTTGGAAATGCAAGCCATGTGCGCAGTCCTAATGTAAAGCAAATGCAAATTTGAAATGAAACTATATCTCATCCTTTCGAGTGCTTCTATGGTAATTACTGACTAAAACCTACACGATTGTGGCCTCCCCATCTCATGTTTTCTCTCTAGAGAATACAATATGGACATAAAATGTGGCATCAGAACACTTTTCCGAGGCATCGCACCCACTTGAGATGCTGACTGCTTGTGATAACTCCTGGGTTCAACGTCCCATAGGCAGAGCTTTGGAATAATCCATTCTCCATACAGATTTCTCCCACAGAAGCTGCTTTATCCCATTATCACAGGCATTATACAAATGTATACCGCTGTAATCCACACACTTAGAGAGCCTGATGCCTTTGGAAACAGCCACATTGTGGGTGACAAACAGACTCTGATATAGTACAGCACACACTGGTACAACTCAATACTTTCATAGGAGGTTGACTATGTTCACTACAATGTTTGCATTGTATTTGTTTGTTTGCCTGTTTGTATATGTGGGAATGTGTACATACATGCTGGTGCATATGAGTGTGGCGGGCTAACCATTTTCTGAGGGAGATGTTGCATGTAGAAAACTTGGGCTTGGCCGTGTGGGGGTGTTTAACATATCCAAGGTCTCCAGCAGAGATATACAGAGACACAAGCGGGTCATGGGGGATGCTGATAGCTTTGTGAACTCAGCAGGTGGTTGAGCGCAAGATGTGATAACTAGATGTTCTCGATGACAACAGTGGTGGAGCTGGTCTGTCCCTAATGTACTGTATTTGCCTAATAACACAGCAGGCAGCAGTGGTCTGGGTGTGATGAGGAAGAAACCCCCATCACAAACACAGAAGACATACATATATACCACATGTACCCTCCAGGCCATGTGACCCATGAAGGACAAAGACAGCAAGGAAAAAAACATAAGTACAAAGTACTGTATATCAAAGAAAGAAAGAAAGAAAGAAAGAAAGTGAAAGAAAGGAAAAAAAGAATGTCTAAAATCAAGGATTGCTCCAGCAAAATAAAACATATTCGATTCAATTACTCTTAATTGTAGGGATTGGTGCATCCCAGACAGTCTTTCTGGTAGCTTCCAGGTCTTGCAGACATTATTGTTAAGGTGAAGCTTGCCAACTGATGGTTGAGATTTATGCTTCATTGGCTTGCACAGTGCTGGGGGAGACATCATCCACTGGCAGATGTGCACAGCTCACCACTCTCTGCCACCTCTATAATTGACATCTGCATGTAAGAGAATGGCAGCGGCACCAGTCTGTGCCATGTTTCTGGGAAATAAGGCAGAGAATAAGCAGAGCACATCCTGAGAGGTTTGCATCAACTGTCTCTCTAATGCCTGTGAGTGCTCTGGCATTAATGGAACATATTATGCCTCAAATTATGGAATCATATACAGCAGCTGCTGATCCAATTTGGATGTGGTGCTACAGCTAAAACAAGTCCCTCTGGGGGAGAATGTCTAGTTTTGGTTTATATGGCAAGATTCTGATCTCTCCAGTTGGCAACCATGATGCATTTCATGACTTTATGCAAAAACCCTCCATTAGTTGGGAAAGGGAGCAGACATGCCTCTGAGGACGGAAATGCAGAACTAACTACAATGGAATGATCAATAGAACAAAAGAATCTGCAGAGGTTTCTGAACAAGCCACTACATCCCACTGATTAAATCCATACAAGTGTATCCCTTTATTGGTTCAAGTCTAGAGATATTGAATGTAGCAAAGTGCCACCAACTTGGCTGGACAGTCGGAGGCTGGAATAAATATTATTTTACCAAGAATTTTACCCTTTTTCTTTCATAAATGTGTGTCCCAACATCTCCCACAGCGAGGCAATACTTATAGTTTAAAATAAATAAATAAATAAATAAAAAATAAATAAATAAAAAATAACATGATGCTTTTTTTTCATGTCTTGAATTATTGGGTATGCACTGGACAAAATTAACTTCTACCTTCAACTGGGATTAAGTACAGCCACCGTAACTAATCAGATTTCTACGATGGAGCGAATTCATCGAGATTTACTGTGGGCTCCCCTCCATTTGGGGTTAATGAGTGTCTTCCTCAGTCTCCTCATAGCTATTTCATACCTCGGGGATTTGAATAATTCCCATTGATACTTTCAAAATCTCAAATGAGACAGGATTAATCAAAAGCAGAGAAAGTAAAGCTGATGAGGGTGAAGCAGCACATGAGGATGAGGATGTCCCAATCATGAAGAAGGTGATACTTATACACAGTGGGCACCATATTCACATTACAGTAATGGCCAGTGGGGGTCTGCGACTGAAGCAGTGTAAGTAGCTTTGCACAAGAGCATAATAATATATTGAACTCACAGTCTGCTGCCCCACCATAATCAAAAGAAGTTCCTGCATAGCTGTCATTTTTAATGAAAACCGAAGATGGACCATGATATCAGAACTACTTTCCTTAAGGTCTAGCAGGGTTCAGATGTAGGCTCTTAATTATGGCGGTGCTTTATGTAAAGGTATAAGTAGCAGTAATGCAGATATTATGTACTATAATACTTAATTGGTGATTGGTGATTGGCTGGTCTATTCCAGCCTTTCCCAATCCTTTAGAGCCAGAGGGAAAAGGATCATTTGGTCTCACAAGCAAGATATGTTAAAGAGCTTTCACTTGGAGGGAACACTTGCAAGAGAAGTAAATTCTCTGTCAATCTCAAATGATGAATATGAAAAAAAGTATTTTTATTAAATACCCACTGACCTATTTTCTGTCTTTGAAAAAAAAAAAAAAAAAAAAACATTATCCGTTCCAGGGGTGTAACTTTGGTTTCTGTGTGGTAGCCCTAAGGGTTTAGTTGCCTTCCATTTCATACAGCACTTTCCCAGGCCACATTATAAAGTTCATTTTAGTTCACTCGAATTTTGCTCTAGCTTTGACTGAAAAATACTAGTCATGTATGTGCAAGCGAGTAAAATGTTAATCCCTAATACCTTACCTCAAAGTGTAGTTCATTCTCAGTAAGGTCCATGTGTTTCAAAGTAAGAGCCTTTGTCACAGTCATTCATTTATTTTAGACAACTCAGTTTCATCATTCAAAGTAGGGCTATTAAAAACTGTGTAGAATCTGAGCACTGCAGGGTGGTAGCCCTATGTGGTGTGGGCACTGGTATTTAAGTTCCCTGGGATAAATCATTTACGTCAATTCAGTTACTGATGAGGCATGAATACATATGGCGAATTCTGTTCAGACGTGATTTATTTTAATTGTCACATTGGGACCCGCTATTACACTGCTGCAGAATGGGTCACTGCATTAGAAAATTAAAGCAGAGGCTTTCATTTGAAATCTATTTGTAAATTCTGGCCTGTGGGATAAAGATGTGCTGAGCGCATATAAATGCCCTCCTAAATTCCCCAGAGTGGCTTGAAGTTCTCCTCAGCCCGGGTACAGTCACCTGGGCGCGTCACTCTCTCCCAGGCCCGGCCTGCCAGTGTGCTCAGTCTGGGGGAACTCAAATTAAGCTGCAGCTAAGGCACACGTCTTACATGGATGAGCATACGTGTGTGTGGTGTGTCTGGGGCGGGGTGTGGGGTCAGCAAGTGTGTGGCATGCCGGAGGCTACTTATGTTCTGGATTTCATGGGCTCCATTTCCATGGATCATTTCCCACTTCCCTCATCCACTTTTGGGGAAATATCAGTGGAAGTTATAGCTAGTAGTTGCAGTTGGCAGTAAACCTTATACCACTTGGGATTTATGCAATTAAATTTGCCAAACTACTGTGCAACAATAAAAATTCAGAACTATTACTCTGTGATTTCATAGCGCTGTTTCTAAATGAACCTACTCTGGGGTGGAAGTAACTAATTACATTTACTCATGTTACTGTAATTGAGCAGCTTTTTGTGTTCTTGAGCTTTTTTGATTATTTTTTAAGGTAATTATTTTTACTTTTTTGCTGAGTTATTGTACTGCACTACATTTTAAATCATATCCATTATAGAGTACAAATTTTATCAGCATTATACAAAACATCAGAAAGGGGACCATCATAAATTGACTGTAAATTGTGGCGCCACAGTGAACGGTCAGTCACCAGAGATGAGGAGAGTAATCTAGCTTTATTTTGTTGGTGCACCTTTCGTGTAAATTCTACATTTTCAATTAAAAGAATGCAGTTAGAACTTTGTATTCTCGTCCTCTAAGAATTACATGGAAAAGATCTCATCAGAGCTCTTGTTTCTTAAAAGTAACTCGGTAACTTTTACTCTGAGTGTATTTTAAATTAGCTTCTTTTTATTTTTACTGAAGCAGATTTTTAAAGTAGTAAATATAAGCAGAGTAACAGTGTCTCTTTGCACCGCTGAGGCTACTTAGTGTCAAGTGCATCTATCATCAGACCTGCTTACTGTTTGTCAGTGCCAGTTGACAGGTAGTCAGTAATGCAGGAGTATAAATTTAAGTCTGACCCTCCAACCGTGTGGTTTGAGACTGCTCCCAAAAGGCGTGTGCCCTGGTGGCGTGTCACATCCACTGGCAGACAGGCCAAGACCCCCAAAACCTTCTCTGACAGGTTAGAGTGCACGGAACAGCTTACAAAACTGCTTTTTCACATGGCCTTTTGTCTTTTATTGTCATCAATGTCTTCACTGGCCTTGATGTTTTATGCCGTCCGGGACAGCGATATTCCAGCGAATAGATGTGCTTACTTGCTTTAAGCAGTGAGGGAGAAATGGAGGTTCTGGTTTTGTTCAGACTGTCTGGAAAATATGACCTTTCTCCTTTCCATGCAACTTTTCCCCAACCTGCCTTGCATATTTTGGCAGGATGGTTGAGGGAAAGAGACAAAGAAATAACAGATTTTAATTTGAATATGACCCAGTTTAGCAAAAGTGTGGTGAGGATCAGCAATGTCCTTTCAATTTAAGCATCAAAGCCAAAGATTTTTTTACAATGATTAATATCAAAATTATATTGACCATTAAACTTTCATCCTCCTACAGATTAAATCACAACACTGTTAAAAGGAGCATGCAAATATCTAGTAGCACAAACTAAAATGTAGAGTAAAAGCATTCATTAGCATTTTTCTGTTGTGTTGTTTCTGGCAGCAGTGTTTGTTACACACTCTGCTGTTTGTCAAATATCAGTATGAGAATATCGACACTCATATAAGCAAATATACCAAACTCATCCTACAGGCACTGTGTGAATAAGGATGCAGCAGCCTCAGCTGGTCAATTCTGTAAGAAATGGATGAACAATCTTGCAGTCCTCACTTGAAATTCCTGTCACTCAAGAATGAAGAGGCTATGCACAGCTCTGAACTCGGCATTGAGTTCACTTTTGATAGAATCTAGAATCTGTCTTTTCATTTCTGCATGACAAACATATTTTTTATAAGTTTGGTTAATACCTGCAACATTATTTTTTAGCTAAAGCAACCAGAGGTTCAAATTTTGTGAGTGGCATTTCCCTGGGTGCCATAAAACAGTTTGCAATAACTTCCTAATTGATGGTAGACCTATAAACCCTGGTGAATTTCATTTTATTTCATTATATATAATGAAATAAAATGAATGAATGAAATGAATCTTTATAAATTATGTAGTTATGGCAGGAAATGTGTTTGACGATACGGTCATGTTTAATATGGAAAGCACACAACAGTGTGAGCGAGGCAAACCGAGATTAAGTTGCAGACACCACTGAACAAAGTCTGCCACATGCCACACAGTCTGCCAATAAGGGGACTTGATCTAGTCCTTTGGCATGGTGCTGGGGCAAACTCAATCACAGCACCCAGATCAATGAATCATCCTCAGCCTGAGGTCTTCTAAGCAGACTTGCCTTGGACAGAAATAGGCTCGTCATTCTTAGATTTCGCAGTTTGACAGATGTTAAACAGAAAATGACCATTCATACAAAAGCTCCTACACTGTAGTTAATACTTGCATTTTTTAATTTCATTGTGCATTTGAGAGAAAAACACACCGTAGAAGCCTAATACACTTTCCTCATATAAACAAATTATTTTCTAAGGAATAAAATCACATTGTCACCCACTCTTGTTGAAAGTAAGATATTGATTTAGATTAATTTTATATTCAATGAGATGACAGAATCAGAGGAATTACTTTAGAGGATCAGCCTATTACCCATCATCTGAAATGCTAGTATTGTAAGTATTGTAAGAGATACAGCACAATTTCTGAGGCACAATTGACTTTTGTTTCCTTCATCTTAATTTCTCAGTATCAGCTGCTCCCAACTCTCTCACCTAAACTCACATCTGCTACCCTGGTAACTTACTGAACACACATAAATATAATAATCAACCTTATTCAGCGGCATGCCTTATGTGCATAGTGAGAGATTGATCATTTCCATCACAGCGCCTGCACACAAAAAAAGATGGTTCCTTTTTCTGTGAAGTCTAAGAGTATTATTTTCATAGGCTTATGTATTCTTTTTCTCCTAAAGCAGAATCACTTGCTTCCAAATGGGCTTTTTTCGATAATGATCAATCGCGAACCGAGTGAGCGGTGGGTCTGAAATAATGAGATCCCATTTCCCTTTCATTCTACCTTTGCTTTCCAATGGTAAAGTCAAGTTTAAGTAGAGAGAGAGGATGATAGATTGGTTGAGAGCGTTTCTGACAAGAGGGGGAGAAAGAGATAAAGAGAGAAGGAAACTAAGGAACAGCAGCTGTTCCATCAAGCTCGGATAAAAGTGCTGCGTAATGTGCCCCCCTTTTGAAATACTACGGTAGCTCCAGGTCCCCCATCGACATCTCCGCAAGTAAAGGAAGTACAAATGAGATCATGACAATTGAAAAAATTCCCTGGAATGTCATTCAAATCTAAAAATACGGAGCGAGGCAAATCCATTATCCAGTTTGTGGCCTACAAAACAGACTGTATGAAAACACATGGCACTTAAGTATCACATAGCGCTGAAGTAAGCATGTCAGTGCTTCTGAGGCCTATTAGGAGGTGATGGGCATTTGAATTCCCAAGATGAATATGTGCGCGAATTTTTCAATGACATTTCACCATATGTGTGCTCTGTGGGGGGAGAGGCTCTCTGCAGAGCGGCCCTGTCTCATTATTGCAAGTTTCATTCTCCATTTGGTTTGCATTTTGGGGAAAACAACATCATTTTTGGATAAACATTTTTTTTCTTTGCCAGCACTCAATAACAGGATAAACTACCCTTGCCACATTTTTTTACTGACTTAAAACAAGTTCAAAGTGAGAAAGACTCACTGCCTGTGTGACACCTTAGGCTCGTCTCTTCCTCTGCTGTCTTGCAAAAGCGAGATGTTGCTTTCAAAATGTTACATTGATAGGAGGAAAAAAAACTTCACCACAGAAAAGTCACATCAGCATTAGACCTGTGCAGAAAAAAAATTGATACATCTGAATATCACAATTTTACTTTTTGCAATGCTGTATCGATTGTCCTTTGTATTGATTGATTTATTTTTATTGTTCCATTTTCATATGATGTTATGACATTTACATTTTAGTGCACTGTGCATTGTACTAATTCTGTTTTAATAAATAAGAATAGGAATTTCGAATTGAATTGTTTTGAGTCTGTTTATCACCTGTTTTACCATATAATATGTTGTATATTTTGTTAATCTACCAGCAGGTTGCATTTTAAGCTCTAATTACACATTTTCAATTAATTCTGCAGAGTACTGCAATGCAAATTGTATTGTGGCCCATGTATTGTATTGTGAGTCCCTAATCAGGACTGACACAGCCCACTGTCAGTGTCTGATGACATCATACATCCACACAACCCAAGCTGACACTATTGAAATGTTATGAAAACTATAGCATGAAATATAGGCTCCCTGTGTGGAAGCCTTTGTTTCTAGTGTGACAGTCAATGGCAAACTGTGAGTGATAGTGACAGCTTTCGCTGAGAGTTAAGATCATATTCCCAGATCCTCTTATTCCATCTTTTTTTTTTTCCTGGTAAATTTATAGACTTATGTTTTATTTTCAGCATCTTCTCCAAATCCCCCCCCCCAAAAAAAAACAAAAACAAAAAAAAAAAAAACACAGCATGCTTCTTATAAACCCGGCATTGGAAATTCATATCTCTGCCTCATACTTCTTACTGGAATGAGAAACATAATTCTAACATCTATTTCTCGGGCTGGAAATAAGGTTTGAATCATGTGAATGAATGTGTTTTGCTTGTCTGTGCTACAGTGGCTCCCCACTTCTTTTCCACATTTCAAATCTTGTGATTGGTTCTCAGACAGTGCATAATACAGATGTGATATCTGGGTCGCCGATGTCCCAATATGGAAGCCATGTCGCCTGCATGATAATCAGTAATCCACTTCGCTCAAGCTCTGGCCTGGCCACTGACCCCTGCTGACCTCTCTAAAATTGATTTTGCGCTTGAACCCAAAGCAGGCGCAAATTAAGCCAAGATATCAGCAGAGACAGAGAGAGCGATATAGAGCGAGAGAGAGAGAGAGAGAGAGAGAGAGAGAGAGAGCAGGGGAGAGAAGAAAGAGAACTGAACGGCATTTTGGACCTAGTGAAGGAAGGTATTTAGCCAAGGGAAAGATAGATGGTTACAATGACTTACTTTGATAGAACATCTGTAGGAAAGCAGGACAGAATGACGAGGGGCCTGTGAAAAGCTGTAATTTAATAGCCTAATTTCCTGCCCAGCCCGGCAGAAATATCTGTCTGACACTGACAGCTGATGAAAATGCACCAGGATTTGATTTTCTCCCAAGTGGAGGACAAGTTCAGGCCTATCTTTTGCCCTGCAAGGTCCCATAGGCAATCCAGTGTGTGTGTGTGTGTGTGTGTGTGTCTGCATGTGTGTGTGTGTGCATATGAGAAAGAAAAGACAGAAATTCTGTCCATGGCTGCTTCCTCCTCAGGCTAATGACAAATTTACTGATAATCTTCATGTTTTAATTGATGTTTCCGCACCACTGACTCAAACCACCGGTGGATTGCATGAGGATGATGAGAGATCTGAGTAGTTTTGTGGCTGCATGGCCTGCAGTTCCCTCTAATGCGCTAGTTTGCATCCAATCTGTCCGATGCTCAGGGCTTTAATGCATAGCACAGCCCGCTACTGGAACGGCACAACCTGCTCACACTCACCGCATGAGGTGGATGGTACACTCTGTCGTATCTGTGCTGCCACTGTCGGGCTGGGTATACAGTAGCGCTATACGTAGGCTGTTTGATTGCCCGGCGGCCCCCCAGTGCGCTGCGCTATGGAGAGGACTAATGTATTTATAACCCCTCTCATATGTGCACTGGGAACAAATTAGAGACAAATGAGGCAGGATTCCTCCGCTCGCCCTGGAATGCCACGAAATTAGGGCAGCATCGTTTACAACCAGCACCAGCTCACAGCAGCAAACTAATGCAACTTTAAACACACTTCTGGAAGTGGCGGTGTCTGTGTATATTGTTCTGTATTATACTGTCCTTGTGTTGCCCCATCACAATCTATATGGACATACACCGAGGGCTTAGGGCGCAAACATTCTTTGTTTAACTGTTGTTCTTTATTTATCCTGCTATGAAGGCATTCCTTAGATGTTAAAGTTGCATACCAAGGCTTAAAGCACAGAAACCAGATTTTAAAGCGGTAGGCAACACTTTTATGTAAAAATACACCCAACTTGTCAGCCAAACAAAGTGGGCCTGCAACAGAGTGGAGGGTCCCCCCTCTATTTGCGGAAATGAAACTCTTGTCGTGTCAAGTGCTGCATGTACACTTCTCCACCCACAAGAATCAAAACCTGAGTGCAAAATCCAAAACTGTATCCTGCAGCATCAAGCAAGTAGCACTCAGAGAAAGATGGAATCACCAACATTACATTTTCACTCTTTTGCCCTTTGGTTTACTTTAAGTAATGACAGATTGGCCGAGTTGGTAAAGGACAAATCCACCCGCAGATGCTTGTTGTTCTACATTATAAATTTGTGGTACTTAGAGTTATCCACCTCATCTAATTCTACTTCTGTCTGTGTCTTCCACAGTGACTCCACAGCACAGGTGTGAACTTGTTGCTTTCTGTGTATGGGCACATATAAGAGTGATCATTCAGCTGTGGGTGATACATGTTGGTAGTGAGACCAGTAGTGCCAGCAGCTGCAGACGGACTTTACGCAGCAACGATTCACAACAGGGCTACATGTCACTGTAGTCAAATGATGGTGTTGTCAGTTCAGAAATTGGTATCGCGGCCTATTCTGCAGTGAGTTTCTCCCTGTGAGACTGTTGAATGTCAGTGCAAAATCTGAGTCTGGAGAGAAGCTCTTGCCCTTTGATTCTGAAGGGCTGACACCAAAACTTGACATTTGCCACTGATGTTTTGGATAACTGAAAAGTTTTATGCTATAAAACTCCATTAGAGCTGTGGAGGAAACTGTCTGTGTTTGGCTGGTTATCCATGAGAATAAGAAAAATACCACTAAACAACAAAATGGGCCCAGAAACGCATGTTAAATCACCATTAACTGAGTTAAAGTATCTTAGCTTGTAGAAGATGTTCCTCCTTTAAATGTTAAAGGCATGACGGCACTCTTTCCCTACCACTATACTCTTGAGCCAGAACTTACACAATGGTAGATCTTTAACATAGTACAGTCAAACTGCAATAGACAACTGTCGCAACCAAACATTAACTGATCTCAGTGGGTCATAAACTTTTGGTAGACAAGATGATGTCAAGACAAAACAGCCAATAACCAACAAAGTGATACTCTGAACAACAGGCCCCTCGGCTCATTCCACTGCACTCACAACAAAACCATGTCTAAATAATGACATCTATCTAATACAGATCAAAACAGAAAATTAAATCAAAAGCCAAACAGTGCCCAGTCTCTCAAACAGATCAAGAAAATGCAAAAGAGTTGCAGCCACATCATGAGATTCTTCCTGCTTAGGCCACAGCTTCGGCCTGCTTGCACAAAATCACAACAGCATACAGAGAGCACATTGCATATAAGAAGAAAGCCGAAGAAATCAAAAGCCAAATGGAAATGCTTACCTGTTGGTTGCTTGAAATCTGAGGACAGACCAAGGGATCCAATTCAAAAGTCAGTGGCACCATAAACAGGTCAGGTAGCATCCAGTTAGCTAGGTTTACCATCTAGCCGGCAACTATAATTAGATTCAAGTTGTTAGGCAAGTTTGTGTGTTGGTTCAGCAGCTATGCAGGAAAATAATCCAATTGATCCCATGTCTTCTTCATCTTTGCCGTTTTCTTCAAACAGATTACTAGAATCCTCTGTTTGTAATCAGCTTGGCAAACTGCAAGTTGATTGAACCTTACTGGCTACCATAGATTGCAATACTAGTAATGGTAGACATACTTTTCTTAAATATCACTAACAAATACTGTTTCCTTACTTGAATGAAATCATGATTAAGTTGTAAAGCTAACTTTTAAGTAAACTGATGCCTCCGCTGCCTGGATGTCATTCTTCTTCTTTGGTGTTTACAGCAGTTGTCATCAGTTGAGTTGCATTACTGCCTCATCTGGATGTCATTTCAGAATTAGACTATAGTTTAAGAAAATCTGAAGAAAAAAAAGTTGCCCCTCCAAATCATTTACAAGCCCAGTTTGTATTTTTTTTATTTATTTATTTATTTATTTATTTACTGCCATTATAATGATGCTGTGAGAAGCCAAATCTGTTTTCACTGAATGTATAAAAAAAGCCCTTGTCAAAGTGACACAGAACTCCACATTTGCAAAAGCTCACTCCCAGACACACAGTGTCTGTTCAGCAACAAACATCCTACTCTCTATATATGTAAATCAGATCAATAGGATATCCATACAAACGGCCTGCAGCTGTGTGTTGCCATCAAGCAGCTCACCTAATGTAATAAGGAACATCAATAGTTGATTTTCAAACCTAGTGGTGCAGGGAAAGAAAACGAGGATGATGAGATTAGCACAGCTTGGCTCCGACGTCGAGCTCCATTTTATAAACAGTCACAATTAACACAGACTGTCATTATACAGGGGACAATGAGATGAGTTGGGGAGAGCAGATTAATAACTTCACTGTGTGAGGCAAACACTGCTGCACTACAAAGACATGCTCATATTTGTTTCTCAGAGTCAACACTGGCATTTGGACGTTGGGATGAGATAATTAATCATGATAAGCTGAAGTGCTTGCGCGCTTAGACAGAAGGTGGTGTGTAATGACTTACACATCCATAGTATGTTGCTTTTCAGGCAGGTGTAATAATGCAATTTGACAAAGTACTGCACTATGTGATAGCACAATATTAGCAGGTTCACTCTGCAGCAAAATGATTCCATTAATGGTACATTCTGGGCTATGTTCCCAGAAATGGATTAAACATAGTCCTAGCTAATTTTGCTTTTCACTGGAGATGTTTTACATGAAATGAGAATAGTTTTAGTTGAAAAGAAATGAGAGTCAGCAAATGAAATATCATCCCTGTCCAAACAGTGCATTCTCCCTTTAAGATATATGAGCTATGTTATTTTTAGGCATGTATGTGAACTCGCCATCCCTATTTTCACACCTGAGAAAAGGCCCACACATTTAACACATGAAACTGATCTACCTCTCCCTCCATAATCATGTTTCACTTCCATTCCTTCCCACACTCTTTCAAACAAAAGCAGAAAGAGTCTGAGAATGCACTCATAATCCTTATTTCCTGCACAGCCAGGGGCTGTGTTTGCAGTGTTTTACTAGAGAGGGATGTCTGAAAAAGATGAGGCGCCGAATGCAGTCAGCTCGCAGGACTTCTCTCACTCTCTCGGTTGCATTGGATTAGTCAGTGCATGGTGAATCAGCCATTTGTCACTGACACAGTAACAGCCTACCAGTGGCTTTCATAGACACCAGGTGAACCAATAAAAAACTCTGTTATGGTAGCCTCGGGCCAACAGAACGGCAATTCATCTACAAACAGCAAACGCATGAAAAAAATCTCACTTAAACATTCCACCAGAGGGGAGTTTCACATTTTTTTGTTTCTTATTTCATAAATCCCCCAATCCCCAACACCCCCTCTCCAGCCAATTACATAAATTGGAAATTACTCTTCAGAGGAAGACATATGTATTATATGATAGAGACAGAAAAAAGGAACCCAACAGCAGAAACAGAGAATAAACTTCATTTAAAAGTAAATATGTGTTTACAGGGCTGTGAGTTAGTGCCCTCACAGATTATGGAGGCATTGTCTGCTCTAATTGTGTTTGGTAATGTGTTTTTGAAGCGCTGTTATTGCTATTCATGGTATTCAAGCAGGAGCAAATGGCTCTTCCTGCCCATGGACACATAATTGAGGAGCCTGAGGAAGATTACCACAGCAAAGAAATAAAACAGTGGTGAGGGAAAAAACTGTTTTGGAGAGCGGATGGAGCAATAGAAAGAAAAAAAAAATCAGGAAAGGAGGAGGGCAACCGCGACACAAAATATGTCTGGAAAGTGTTCAACCACATGTCTCCAATTCATAATTAACTTTTTCGAACCTTCACAAAGCCGTGGATGTGGGTCTCATGCCAGGAGAGCTATTCCTTTTCGCTGGCAGATGTGACTCTGGCGTGCTTTAATGTATTTATTTACATGGCAACTGTTCACGGGGTAGTTGGGGGAAACATATGCAGTCAGAAGGCTTTACCGACAAGCGCACACCTTGTCGGCAAAGAGAAATACAGCAGTCCTCATACATTAGACTTGTGGATGAATAAATGGATGGATAGATGGATTGTGCAGCTCTCTTGGGCACAGAAACAACATGACCACTTCAGAAGGAAATCAAGTGGCTTCTTCGTGAAACAATATAATGTTGTTTTGTTGTTTTTTTTCCCCCGTGTTTGCCTCTTGCATTTGAAATCTAGACCCCAGAACACAGAAGGCTGTAAACAATCTATTTCCATATTAATCTCTACACTTTAACGCAGCCATCAGGTAAGTTAGTTACGTGACTAATAAAAGACTAATTCTGCAAATGAGATGCTTTGGCTCTCTCACTGAGTAAGGTAATCATCACCTACTACAATATATGAGTGAGTAAATCATTATCAAGGGCTGCTGGTTAATGATGTTGACTCATTGTGGGTTTAAACACATAACTTGCTGCTTTGGCAACAGTGTGAACAGGAAGGGGTGAATCAGAGACAAACAGTGGCAAGCAGTAGCTCTGAGATTCTTTCAGCTGTGAAAAAATACTTATATTTCACAATAGAAGGAAGAGAGAAAAGAAAGACAAATTTTTGAAGATGTGTCATGTGCCTGTCCTGTCCTGAAGCGCCTGTTCTAATCACTGACCAGTGAATGTTGAGTGGCAGGCACATGCTCCTTGTTAATCCCTTCCCTTTCTTTGCAATAAATTATGCATCAGAAAAAGCTTTTTCCACCTCAATGGATGTGTCCCTTAATCCCTGGCTCCTAAAACCTGTTTAATCTGAACTAAAAGTCATTAAAACAGTAAAGGGATATCACAAAGGACTTTCAAGCCAATTGGCTTAACGGTAACGTGATTAGATCATTGATCTCTCAGCAAAGCCTTGGGCCTCCAGGTGCGAAATGACTATTTAATGAAATCAGAGAAATCTCGTTACTAGAAAATTACTGATCAAAGTTAAGACCAGGTGACTGGGGTGGTATTGGTATCCATGTATCTGGGCAAAGGTATTTATTCTCCAGATCCCCTCTTGACATTACTGAGAATGTATGGGGCTGGAATGAGAGATTGTGTCCTTAATCCCTTACCAGCCACTATCCATACCTCTGTGCATCTTTAAGAGGGATTGCTGCTTTAAGCTTTGATAGTGATCACCGTTGAGCAACACGTTTGACCACATGCACAAAAAAAAAAAGACGTGTTCTTATATCATTATAGCCTGATTAATGCAAGTACCAAAGTGCCACCAGGCCAGAGCTTGTTTAAATGTGTTTTCGGTCTTGCAGTCTACTGAATCTTAACTGAATTTTGACTCAGTTTGATGCTGATTAAACCAAAAATAACCACAGCTGGCCGTGTAGTTATACCAAGCATTTGAAGACCTCTAAAAATCTCAAGCCAAATTCCATGTAATGTCACTACATGCTGCCGATGACTAAGAACTGAATCATACCCCTGCACATATTCCTGAAATGATCCCATCCACCAACTTACCTGAAGTGGTACAACACCTGATATCATTCAGAGGATTACAATTATCCTCCCCTATTGCTAGAAATAAATAATTATATCATAGTAGACCCTTTTCTAATTAATAAGAAGAGATGAAATATCACTTAATTTCAAATTTAATTATGAGCCATAATATTTTCTTCATCGGACCGCCTGCTAATGCTGTGCAGTTTCCTGCTGCTGATGAATGCACTGTGTATAAAAACATGAACGTTTACTGTTCCCTCGGCCTCACATGAAATTTCCCATGATAGAAACATTCTGTAGGAGGTGAAAAATGCCAG
>OMKZ01011328.1:7526-24211 GCA_900302535.1 Neoniphon sammara | reverse complement strand
TAAAAGAGGTTGTGTGTGTGTGTGTGTGTGTGTGTGTGTGTGTGTGTGTGTGTGTGTGTGTGTGTGTGTGTGTGTGTGCACGTGCATCCATGATTGCAGCACTGAAGAACTGCAGTCGGGTGGATTCCACTGCAAAGCGGTTAAAGTGACATGACAAAAAAAGAGGGCGGAGAAACAAGTGAGGGAAGACAAGAGGGAGGAGATGGGCGATTAAGAGAGAGAGAGAGAGAGCGGGATAAGAGTGTAAAAGGAGAAGGAGATAAGAGTGAGAAAAAAAGAGGGAGAGAAGAGCAGTAATGATAGTGTGTGAGACGCCCCAGAAGACAGCAGTGGGCTTGGCGCAAGAAAACAATTACAGCAGGAGGAAGCGATGAAGAGTCTGAGCTGAGAGAAGAGAGGCGAGCTAAAACAAGAGGCTGACTTAAATCCTCAGCAAACATCATAATTAATTAAGGATGTGATAAGAGCGCAAAACAGAATCACACAAGTATTAAGAATGAAAATATTTGTTAAATGATTCTTAACTAACAATGTACCAGGAACAAAACCAGAGCAAGCCACATCCTTCAACACCAGTTTCACAGATGTTTTTTGGACACAAGTCTCTTTTCTTTTTAAGGGGAGATCATGCATCTCTTGATTTTTTGTATGCAGCTTTATGCAGCTGCATGATTATGACTAATCTGGTAATCTACATTTTTGCTAAATACTGTAACACAATTATTAATCATTATTTTTTTTACCTTCAATGATTTGAGGAGGATAAATGATTTCACTGCACTATTGGTGCCCTGTATCAAAATCATTACTATATTAAGCTACAGCAATTAAACAGAAATTAAATGTTTTTTAATCATTCATGGTTTTGTAATCATTCTATGATTAAGAAACCAAGACTAAAAAATTGCACTATATACATATGTAATTATTATATGTTTTTTCATTATTTTAACTGTAAAATGTGCAAATTGTTCCTGATGACATCTTTGAAGTTTGTGATTTAGTCAGCATTCATGCTATTTTTCCAGAGATTTATAAAATTTTGCTTCATTATTTCTGAAGCATATAAAGTCCTTCATAATTGCCAAAGTATGAGAAATTACCAAAAATGGAAATCTACTTCCCAGCTTATTGCAAGGACAACAGGCTATGTTCCACCTACACTGAGTTGACAGGTAGACATGTAAAGGGGCTGATATACTTCAAAACGGGTGTGCACGTGCACAGCTGCGGACGAGCTCGCGAACAGCGGATGCGCATGCGGCTCTGTTATAATAGAATTTGGCTGTCGCGAGTGGACGTGCTTCACCAGAAGACTGTCCCACTACCACAATGAAACACAACGCCCTTAATATGTCCTTAGTTTTCCTTTCATCCACGCACAGAACGCCTTAATTTTTAAGGGTGGAGTTAAATTAAGGGATCCCATTTCTAGTGAGTGTTTAATAAAGTTTGAGTGGCTTTCAGTCTGCCTCGCACCTACTTCCACAGATTTGCACACATTGGATTGTCTCTATTCTTCAGAGATGAACTGTGAGTACAGGCGATCCTCCCGGAGCATGTGCAGTGGCGAGCGTACGCGAGCGTTCATTCTGCGTGGTCACAAAAATCTGGCTGCACAGCGGACGTCCGCTACCTGTCCGCACGGACATCTGCTGACGTCAATCAGTGACAAAATTTATGTCACGCGGACCCTAGTGGACACGCGGACGCACAAAGTATAACAGCCCCCTAAGAGCCAACTACCACTTCCTCCTGTTAATTGCTCACTTGTAGCTACTGCTCTAAGTTGACAATACTCATCAGGTTAAGCGTGACGCTAGGTAGCTAGCCACCTCTGCTATAACAGCAGTAGCTGGTCCAGGTTCCCAGGTTCCAGGTATGACATAAACTATCTGTGATTCAAGTTTGGCTCTCTTAGTCTTAAGTTTCAACAAATGGAAAATACATATCATTCACACACACATAATATCACACAAACCTCTGCTTCCCATATACACACTGCCATATCACTTAAGCACTTTTCATGAAACTCCTAAATTCAAAAAAGAAAACTGTTATTTTTACAACACATTCTCCAAAACACCACAGTCTTATAGCACTCCATTAAAAACTTCAAAATTCTGCAGTTCCACACACAATTTCTGCAGGATAAAAACAACTGCACTCTTGTTTTACCAAATATCAAGCCTACACTCAGGAAAATTTAAGACTTCCAAATTGCAAAAGGAGTAGTGAGCCACGTCAGACGAGCAGACTTTCTCTGGAAGAGAGATGATGGGCGGTCACCATACGACACACGTGCTCACCAGAAGACATGTCGCAGCCTGACACGAGACGGTCACTTCCCCCATTGGGGCGAGGCATAAGCCAAGTTATGACACGATGCTTCAACTGTTGAGCAATTTGTGATGGCTTTCTTTTCTGGATACTAGAGAGCTAACTCCTGTTTCAGGTACATATTTTACACTGAAGACATTTGCCCGGCGCTCTTATTGAGAGCAGGACAAAATGAGTGAGCAGGTAGGGGGCTCAGCGTCTTTTCAGAAACACTTTGATAGGATTTGCTGCTTTCTTCTTTTTCTGATCACATCCCAAAGAATGAATGACTACAGAGGATAAAGGAGAGAGAAAACCCTGAGTCTAGATGAGATAAGAAACACACACACAAAAAAAAGCAAGAAAACACAGGAATAGTTTAATCTCCCATTAAAAATCCATCTGACTTGTGTTTTATCTATTCTCCAAATACAGTTAACTAACAGGGATTTGCCTTGGTGACACTAGTGAAGGGAGATATTGACAGATTGGCACACATGGGGCAAGGGCAAAAGTTCAGTGCAGGACATACAATGAAGAAAAAAAAAAGCCTATACAGGCTACATACAGCATCTAACTGCGTCTTGTTACTGTCTGGCCCAGGGGAACACCGTGGATGGCAAACTTATCTACTCCTCTGCTTATCTCTGTGTTGACTTTAGTCACTACATACCATTACACATAACACCAGGCCCTAAAATCCCTATAAAAACCGAAAAACCCCAACCCCAGTTGTTTCAGGGAGCTGTAAACAGGCTGTGTAAGAAGACTATGTGATGATGATCAGTTTAAGAGTGGTTCTGACACACGGAGCTCCCTAAGGAGAGGTGAAGAATAAACAAGAGGGATGTGACGGAGACAACAGCCATTTATCTGTCAGCAGTCAGATTAGAGCAGCTGAAGATAATGCAGCTTTACCTACGCTGTCCCCAGTGTGTATCTGTATGCGAGAGAGAGAGAGAGAGAGAGAGAGAGGGAAATGGTGCATGTGTTAGTGGAGGTGAGTGACAGATGGTGAGTTTATGTGCATGAAAAACGGTGAGCAACTGAGTGAGTACGAGCACATTTGAGAAATAGTTGGTGAGAATGTGTGTGCGCTCAGAGCCTCCCACTCTCTCCCCGCCCCTGCTACAATACTGTGTGTCTGCACTGTATGATTGATGCATTTCCCCCAGGGTTACTTCCCAGTCCCTGGCTGATATGAAAACTTCCTCAGAGCTCCTGAACTTTCCCTGCTGTGTTGTGTGGCTGTGAGGGAATCACAACAGTCCAGATTAGCCACGGTTGTGTGTAGCAAGCTAGAGTTACAGCCTAATCAATAGCGTCTCTGTGTTGCTTCCAGTGTGTATAACGCTCATACCCCTGACACGCGTCAGTGTGTCTGTCAATGCTGAAGACACCCCCGGCTTTTGACAATGTTCTTAACCCATATTTAACCGGACTAAAAACACATTCTTACTCAGAGCGGCAGCCTCAGGGAAGCAGTGACAGGATGAAGGAGGGTTACATTCATGTGGAAGTTCACACCTGGGAGTTTTGCAGCCTTTTACTGTTGAAGCAGGGGTTTGAGCTGCCTTGCTCCAGGGAACCGTGCTGACGGCTGATGAGGAACGGGACAGTGCGCCTCACTCATAGCTTGGCTGATGCTGACAACATGGGTGCTGTCACTGCTTAAGCCAGAAGCACATTACACAAGCGTATGTTGCAGGTCACATTTGCCAAGCTACCAAATCCCATCTTGCATCAAAATAGCACACATTGTAGGATGAGGTGAGTTTGCACATTAACAAGACTCAATGACAAGGGACTGCATAGTCTCGAGTGGCCAAGACTTCAAACGGGAGCTGATGAGATGTTCAAGTCTTGTGGGTGTGGCCTCGCAGGACTACAGCCAGCAAAACAGAAAGCCAAATGGGTCTTGAATTGAGTCTAGACAGACTCAATTCAATTGGCAGTATTTGCTCAAATTCTGAGTGTTGTTTCTGATTGGTTCTCATGTTTGAATTCACAGTGCCCCTCACCTGACAATCACATGAATGCGCATTGCCCCTCAATCGCTTATGCCCGCAGCTATGATCGTGATTGAGATTCACTAGTTACAGACTGCTGATATCCAACCAACATCAGACCAAAGCCCCATTATTATCTGTGTAACAAGCCAACAAGATCTAGAGGGTCTCCGGAGTCTGGTGTTAGCCAGGCTACCTCATTCATTGCTCTCATAGATCACAGATTTTCCAAAGTATCCGTGGATTCAAACCAATGGCCCTCTGTTCACCAGCTTGCTCATATGATAAGTAAGCATCAGCCCCACTCCCACTGCCTAGGTGAGGCAAGAGAAAAGAAACTATGTGCAGGAGTGAAGCAGATGCAAGCATAAGTTGCATCTTGCACCCCCCTGAGCAGACTAGACACCACTTCCAAGTTTAACCAACAGTTTTTAAGAAGCAGCGCATCAAGAACCTGGACAAGAGAGGTTTGTTACCCGTGCCAATGCCAAACTTGCTAGAAAAATCTGGGTAAGGAAAGTGAGCTGTTTTCCCTGGACAAATACTGCCTGGGTGACTTTGAGCAAGGAACTTAATCCCTTGCACAGTGGTCAACAAAAGCTCCCAGGTGTGAATCTGTGTATGTGTGACAAAGCGGTGCTGAAAAAGAACATGCATGCTTGGTAAGCCTTTTGTGGATAAATAGCTCTTTTTAAAGTGATGGTCTGAACCGTGTGACCCATCATTCTGTTCCCGAGGAGCAGGACCTTGGGAATAGATCAGGCTGCTCATGTTGAACTGCTTATTGCAATTTTGTTTCTCTCATTAGGCTAATAATAGTAGAGTATTGGCATCTTGGCAATACTAAAATGTTTCATTTAGAACACCCTTTATAGCTGAATATAGCCACAATCAGCATTTAAGATCCCTTGGGTGTAATAAAACAATTTGTTCATTAAAGGATCATCAATTTACATAACTGTAAAGCAGTTTGCCCTCTTCGCACAGTCCTGCAGAGGTATAGCACAGGTGCACTGGTTATGAAGGGAATTCTAAGGAAAATCAGACTAACACACATTGATACAAAACAGTAAGGAGAACGTTGAAAATCTATGCTTACCGATACAGGGAAAATATTCACAAGACGTGCTGAAGCAACAAGAAAAGCATAAAATCACTTCTGGGTGAGAGCATTTGGAGACCATTTTAATCATACAGCCCAAATACAGCTCCCCACGTGTAATACTGTTTAAATGCACGGAGATGTAGGGTGATATGTATGACTACTGGCCTTCATATGTCTTGCACTGTCCCCTTGCACTGTATGGGAGAATCTCCTGTCACTGCACCATGTGATCACAATCTCATGCAACATTAATGGGATTATCATTTTAGCCATAACCATAAAGTCCCACTGGCTTGTATGCATTAATAACCCCAAGATATTACACAGGGTGCTTCGTGGGAGAGGAAGCAGGTCTATGACTTGTATTTCACTCATGTTTTTTTAACTTTGAAAGAAATTTTGTCTGGACAAAATCATTTTCCATTTGTGGTGCACTTTAGATTTTTGTGCTACATTTTACAATGCAATGCAAAGAGCCTCTTGGGAAAGAGCATCCATCAGAAAAAAAGTGAAAAGGGTGGTGCTTATGACAGAGAGGGCATGCATGGTTTGTGTCTCCATTATCGCAAACAGACATAGCAGATTTAGCTTCAACTCTTCAATAAAGGTGACGTCTTTTCCTGCCTGCTCAGCGTTTCAAAGCAGTGCGAGCAAACAGGTCACAATCAGAAACATGGCCATGCATGCTTAGCAGCAAATGCAAGATTTAGGGACTTATATATTTCAGTCTTCTGCTATTACAGCCCAGTTCAAGAGTGCACAGTGTGAGATCTCAACAACCACCACTCTGCAGAGGGAGAGGGATTGAGATTTGGGGTAGGCAGGAAATGTAGTGGTAAACAAGACAAGATTCACTCCTCATCTTAGTGAGCTGACGCAAGGGCTTTTCTGATTTTCTCCTCATCAAATTAGACCCAAGCAGCTGTCTGAAAGTCAAACATAATGCGGCACAGAAATACACTGTAAATAGCTATAATGCAGGCTTTTACTGCTTCTTAATTGTTTGTGGGGACACCAGTTCACACAAATATGTCCACAAAGGAAATTAATAGAGAATATTTATCAGCTGCCAGCACAATGCTAGGTCTTGATATATGCTACATGTCTCACTGGATATGTCAAATGGTTAGAACGAACGAAAAACAAGGGAGGTATGATCTATTGCAAAGTATGGATCACCACTGCATGACACCAACGAAAAGCAGCATTTTTTTATTATATTAATGATATGTCACATATTAAATATCATGAATGGGCATGATGCTTGTGCTTTAACAGAGTGAATGGTGTTCCATTTCAATGGCTGACACAGACACTGAACTCATTAAAGTTTAATGGTGAGTCTGATTTGACTCCGGAGCCTGAACGGGGTGTTAGTGGAATGCTAACTCTCTCAACTCCCCAGAGGAGCCGACCACAGGAACTGGGCCACAGATATAGGCCAAAAGTTAATTTACAAACATAAAATATGACAAGCAACACCCCCCTGACCCTTAGAGACGCCTCTGTTGCTACTTTCCTATTGTTTCAACAAAGAATAAAAATAATAAAGCTGGATGGACCGCCCACTCTCCTCATGGAGACAAAAACAAGAAACAAAAGTTTGGATGTCTTGGTGGCACAACAGGATGAATCAAATAGCATGTACTACATTAAACTTTATAAGGTTGAATCTGACTTATGAGCAATGACACGTCTCCTTCCCTCTCATTTCGTCATCTTTTCTTTCTCTTATGTAATAACAGTAAATTCCTTTAAGTTTGGAATTTAAAGCTTTTCATAGGTTTCCTTTTCTGCCAACAGTATGCTAACAATTGAAGCATGACAATGCAGTGTTTGCACTCTACTGGTGGTGACTGGTTTCCAACTCAATGTTAATATCTCACCACTGAGGACTCAGCATCTTGGTGGCCTAGTGTCCAGTAACTGCAAAGTCACAGCCTCACAGGTTCACTCCCTGTACTTGTAGCCAGATTTTCCATCCCTGTCAAAATGTTCTTGCTTGAAATACTAAACCCCCATCAGGTCCATGGGTGACACTCCCGGATGTCCCTACAGTCTGACTCCTTTGATGAAATGGTACATGTATGTTGTACATCAGAGGGATGCAAAGAGAAACAAATCCCTAATTATGTTCTGTGTAATCTGGAAAATCTGTCTTGAAATTGAAAGGATTGTTCTGCTCTATGCTGGAGACTCATCTTAAGTAAAATTTAGAAAATGTAATTAAAAAGGTTCTATTTGGAGTGAAGTGCCCTCGAGAGAAAGGAGAAAGAGAGAAGAGAGAGAGGGGCCAGGATGTTACCTGAAGCCATCACAGAAGCTTTGAGCACCAAAAGGTTTAGTCTGGCTGGCTGGATAAAAGTGCTCACGCAAGCTCGCACCCCAACCACATGATTAGAGGAGTTAAGCTACTCATCACACCTCAGGCATGGGAATCACATGTGAAGAACCATCCATTCAGGAAAGACCCAGGCACTTCTGACCAACTGGGGGTTTTTAATGACAGCGACCTAGGAATTTCACCTTTTTCTGCTGATGTGCTCACTGTAAGTCCCCCTGCAGAACAGCTAAATGTGCAAAATGAAAATGTGACATAAAAATCCAAAGCAGCCACACCTTCACATGTTGCAGAAATATTCACATGTAGATATATTCAAGCAATGAAGGGACTGTGGGTTTTCAAAAAAATCACTTAAGGATTTCAGGATTTGAGATCCATTTGAGCTCTGGGGACTGTTTCCACTCAGCGTAGATGGAAAGTTTCCACTGCAACAATAACATACCGTACTGATGAAGTCCGAGGAGGGCAGAAAGCCTGCGCCAATGCACTCTCACACATTCTGAGCCATGTGTATACACACACTCGCACTCACTCCAAGGCAGGCAGAGACCCTGCGCCAGCACTCAATCAACCACAAGCTGCATGCCCCCTCTGAATATACAGTAAAGCTGAGCTACATCATTACAAAGAGGCTGGTGGCTCACTATTGTGAACATGAAATGATCCAACCATGGCATAATGATGGATCACTATACACCTTGTCTGTTACCAGTAAATACTTGATTAAACTCCTATTATCACCATAATTCAAGCCCAAGAATTTCTATATTCAGAATTTCAGCCTCTATAAAACACTCTCATCCAGAGCAATTTACAATGAGTACTGATCTATACATCTCTTCCATTGATATACATAAGAGCCCCACTCAAGTTGCAAAACAGAACGTACTACTGACTAAGCTCCGAGCCCACCCACCCTTTGCGCTTGTACATTTTTCTCATTCCATTCTCCAACACGTTAACATCTGTCCCAGGTCGAAGCTCTGTGGTTCTGTGTTAGTCACGCCTACGGCAAGCCGCTTGAGAATACATGTCTCCAGGCTACATGCTTGCTCCACACCGCCCTGCTTTTCACTCATTACTCACTACAGGACACATAACTGCAAGTTAAAGCAAAATATGTGCACCTATCTCCCCTCTTTATCTTCACTAGTGAAAACATACCTACCCAAGAGCTCCTCTGTCCCCTTTCATTGAATAGAATTCATTCATTCTTCATATTATCTTGGGGTTGTAATTCTATACCTCACAGGCTGAAGCAGTGGGAAAGGCTGCATATAAAGTATTAAAACAGATATGCTTTCAATTTATGTCATGTCAGTGAGTGGAGTACTCAACTCTTACTCAGTTATGTTTGATTCTACTTTCACATCATATCAGATGTCACTGGGATAACTCATTGGAATATCCACAATGACATTATGTAAACATTTAAAATCAACGAACGAACTGCAGCAGATACTGCTTACTTTTCATAAGTAAAGTTCACTGTTTAAGTGGGAATATAGCAAATAATTTCTGTTTTATTACCTTCAACTGCCTATATTGAGGCATTCGCTGCCATGGTTGCCACCCATTTTGACATATCACAACTGTGAAGTCAAGTGGGAGATGTTGAAGCCTAAAAAAGGTGCACTTGCCACCATGAGGCTGATGTCAAGGTTTTTCCCCAGTGTAGATGACACATCACTTGACTACTGGAACACTACAGTATTAAATTATTTAATAATAACAATGTGATTCTTTATTGATGCCATGAGGAAGTTGTTTTCGCTTTCCACCCTACATGGAGATCAGTCAGGGTGTAGGGTCAGCTACCTGGTGGGGATTCAGACACTCCAGCAGGGCGGATGCTCGCCACATGGGGGCTTGAACCCAGACCCTCCAGCTGAATGGTAATCTCTCTAACCACTGGAGCAGCCTGCCGCCATAGGCTAATACACAAGCCAAACAAATTCAGCTCTGGGGCACAAAAAACTAACATAGCAATTTCGCAAGGCTCCCGGGCCCCTCCTAACACGCAGACATGCCCGCACACCAAGGAGACTGTGTGTGAATTATGGCCACCAGGAACCAGCTCAGCATTCCAGCACACAGACAGACACACATAGTTGTAGCGGGGCTTAAATGACAGCGCTGTGGTTGCCTGGATCCCAACTCACCATTTCTTCGTGCATTCCACCATCAGTTCCTGATAGGAAGCCACAAACTGGAATTTGGAGGCATGCTTCCCAACACGTTGCAATCTTTTCCAAACCGAGGCCATGTTGCTGTAGGAACGGATAGTCTCTGAGTACCTGTCCCGTCCAAATCGTCCCTCCTTGGGCTTCCTTAGCACAAACTCAAACTAGGGGCTGAATGTTTATATAAATCCGATCCTATTCAACCCGCGTAGATACATAGTTAGTGTTTTAGCGGAAGCACATTAAAAAGACGTTCAATCGGAGCTGCTGGTTTTCATAAACTGCCTGATAAATCCAAACATAAGGACGTGGAATCTCTGCAGCAGCGACCGAGGTCTGATTTGACGGCGCGCATGGTGTTAGCAGGGAAATCACTCCATAATTTCCCAGGACAAGATGGGTAATCCTCTGTGTGTATAATATTCCTTTAGGATGGTCACCCTGAAAGAGAAAGACATAATCAGCAGAGCAACAGCCAGGCTGTGAGGTCCCGGCATTCCCGAGTATCCTCCCTGATCTAAAAGCCAACTTATCCACTGTCACTCCGGACAGAGAGATGTATTATCCGTGAGGCAACTTTTCCGTTACCACCGGTAATAGCATCGCCAGTTATAAGAGAACCTCTATATGTACCGTTACACTGTATGGTTAATGTATAAGAAAGTGTGTAGGACTCCGCCACTGCTTCTGCTGCCAACAAGGCGTGCCGGGACCTATTTGCTGGAGTGGCAAGTCTGTGCTAGCTAACTTGGGATGTTTGGTAATAAATTATGTATTAATTTCTATGATGGTGACAGAGGATTGATAACAATTCACTGAACAAGTCATGTTATCCATACCATTTACACAAACTTCACAAAGAAATACCACCCGAGACTGAGTCCCGAATATACAGTATATTGTGTAAACATGGAATGTTCCGTGGAATGTCACTGTTCCAAGGAATAGCCCGAGCCGTTGTGCTCCGCTAACTGTAATGATTCAGATGCTAGGCTAGCGTGTTAACATGTGAAACTAAATTAACTGTCTATGTTTGACACTCACCTTGTTGTAGTAGCAAACGCATCATCTGTTAAGTAGCCTTATCAGCTGTGTTAAAACATGGCGAACTGCCCGACTGTCTGTAACAAACTAGCAGGCGAGCAAGCGCAACCCGCTTGCTAGCTAATTATCACCTTCTTTGCAGCGGTACCAGCAGCCATACAGTTAGCTAGCTTGCTAGCGATGGCTAGCTATCATAACATGGCAAGAGCGGAAACAGTGGCTCGCCAGCATACAGATTTGTTCCACGTGAAGGCACAAACTCGAAGAGTCAGAGCTGAATTTGAGGCGACATTTATTTGAGCTTGTCTAAAAAGTAAACAAAAAAGTATTCCGACCCATAAATTCCGACAGCCGACTAGTGGAATACGCACACCGCTCTGCTCTTCTAACGAGCATCAGGCTAGCTAGAATGAAAAACAGCTTCCGGTTATAGATTTTCACAATAAAACTTGTATTGTTACATCGTTTATTAAGTAACATCTAGTCACAAACATATTGAATTTTAAGCACATGTTTGGCTATTACTCTATATAAAAGTCAATCATAATTGTTGTTTACCCCAGAATGACCTTTTCACACGACGTTTTATTGTGCGGTCCAATTTTTACTTTTTCGATCCCAAGCCACATAATGTAAGCTCTGTTTTGAATGAAAAATCGTCTTGCTTCCGGCCGTGTTCTGGCTTTCTTTGTTTCGCTTGACGCAGCTTCACCTCTCCATCACTTTCCCCAGCGCCTGGGTGACTGGTGCACTGAGGATAAAGAAACGCCCCCGGGAATCTCCCATTGGTGCAATGCATGGGTCATTTACGGACTGTTTACTGATTCATGAGGCAGGTCGGGATTGTTGCTATCACATTGGCCAAATCCAACATCCATCAAAGATATTTAATCCTTCACCGTGCCATTAGATATGGCTCTGATTTTACCCGTGAGATGTTTTTGTCGCTTAATAACGCACATGATTTGTTTATTCATGTATGCTATCTCTTGTGTTGCAGTTAGTCCCCATACTGAACATACTGAAAGGTTCTATTACAAGATATACATATTTACAAAAATCTTTAGCTGAAGTTCATCGTTCAGTATATTTACATTTCAGATACTCCAGTCAGTAAACCGAAGAAGCATTGTACCCTCACTTTTTGATTTTCTTCTGTTTTGTTTTTGCTGTCATCACTTGGTGAAGTGTTGCTTTTTCAAATGTTGGATATCTCAATTTGAAATCAAATGACTCATTTAAGAAAAAAAATGGGGAAAAAAAACAAATTAAAACATTAATCCTGCCTTTTGAGTGTAGAACAGACTATTTATTTTGCTCCAAATCTAGTGCCAGGCAGGCAATGGGACAGAATTCCATAAATTACACAACCTCCTAAATGGCTGGATGGCTTTAAAGTTTGTGGATGAAGACAAACACTTAGCCCTGGCCCTATAGTATCACAGCTCATCCCCTCAGGTCTGGGCTAATGAGGATGACTTCCATTTCTTGTTTCTGTCACATAAATGACAGTGTTAACCTTGTGATGCTGCACGCTGGGGGGTCTTCTTCACATGTTCAGAGGACACAAAACACCCCCTAGTCATCAGAAATCAATGTGCTCCCCCTCCACACACACACACACACACACACACACACACACGCCCCCAGGCTATAACCACAGGCTTGGGTTGTAATGAGCTTGTAAATGCAGAGGGCTGAGCAGGAGGAAGGAGGAGCACTGCTGAGGGACAGACAATATGAGGCAGATTTGTTTAATCTCAGATAAAGATATGGACATAACCCACAGGAAATTGCTATCTTGCTCCCTTTATATTGCTTAAGGTTGCAAGCTCCACCAAGTTTTTTTTTATTTAGAGGTCAGATTGAGGACACCAAATCACACCAAAATCATCAACGCTGATTTAATTCTAGTGGTGTAAAAATAACAATGTGCCAGTGTTTCTTCAAAATCCACATCTATCAGAGTTATTTATGCACTTTTGATAGTTCTATGGTAGTTTCAACGCTTGCCCCAGCACCATCAGCTCTGTGAGTGGACAAAATACAGTGAACACTTAAATAACTGTTAGTGGAAAAATCAGAGTTTAGGAGCACAGGAAAACTTGCTGGGTAGTGTGTATTCGATCTGATTTTAGTCCAAATCCTGGCTGTAATCTGCCTAAAAGTCACAGGAATGTTATCAGACCAGTTGAAAAATGTTCTGCCAAAATAAAACTCACCAAGTATTATTTTTGTTATTATCATTATAATTGTTGTTGTTGGTCATCTAAAGACAGTTGCTCACAAGATAGTAATTTAAAATTATATTATTAGCTGTATTTTTGAAAATTTGAGTAATAAAAAAAACATAATCTTTTATGTTGTTGTTTTCTTCCCAAAACTGGATAGATGCCATTATATAAGCCTTTCAAAGAATAAATCCAGTGGTAATAACAGTAACAAGAGCAACAATGGAAAAAAAAAGGGAATAAAAAAGCCAACACCTACAACAGCAGCAGCAATGGCAATAACAAAACCATCACCACCACCAACAACAATAATCATAATCAAACAGTTATAATTTTAAGGTATTTTAATCACCAGTGTAGTACACACTGTATTATTAGACATTTCTATCTTTGTCCCTCTGAGACACACATTCATAATGCACCTCTGGATCAGGAAAAGCTTAAGTGCCTGGCTCAAGGACACATCAAAAACAGAGACGGATACTAGAGATGGACTGTTTTGGGTTGAAAGCCTTGACCTTCAGGTTACAGGACAGTCTCTCCAACCAGCAGGCCACAAAGCTCTCCTGCGACAAGAAGATGAAGTGTCCGACATGTTTACTATTCAGCCTCTTTCAGATCTCTGTCGACAGCTTTCTATCGGATGCGTATTGGTCAAATTGAGAGCAATGTGGGGTTTAAGGTTCAGAGCCGATTTGACAGTGGGGGCTCTGCTGATCCCGCGGCTCGTTGTGGCCTGTTTATGTATTAGTCTGAGAGATTACGGGGAGCCCCCCCCCCCACGCGTCAAGGAATGCTTTGATGTGACAAACGATCCGGCGCTAAATGCCGCTTTGTGTCTCTGCCCACATGTCTGCGAAGGCCTCGTTTCATACATAACACAGGAGGAGGGTGGTGCAAGGGAGGGTCAGGTGGTGTGTGTGTATGTGTGTGTGTGAGTGAGAGAGAGAGAGAGAGATAGAGAGAGAGTGGCAGGGGTCAAGTGGAGTCCTCCTGCCCCCCCCCCATCATTTTCTCAGTCTCAAGCACACAGTGAGGCTGCAGTGGACAAGAGCATCTCATTTAGTTGAGAAGTCGAATTGCCCAAATTAAATTTTAGGGCAGGGTTTGGTCACTCCTCATCTCACAGAAAGTTGATGGATCCAAACTTAAGAGGGAACTCCAAACAGTCTTCTGAACAGCAGAAAGTGAGCGCTCCATTCATGATTATTTGGTGTTTTGGGTATTGAACTCCCCGTTTTTACTGAAATATAGAGCCACCAACATGTAATTCTGCCCAGTACAGCTTTAAAAACATGACCCTGAATTTGAGCATTGGAGATATACTGTATTTTGTCACATTCCACAAATCAACTCGCGACTCTCTGGAGGGCCCCTATCCCCAGGTTGAGAACCACCTCTGATGAAATTCTCAGTATCTGTTTTATTTCCCAAAGTGTGAAGCTTTTTGCAACTAGGCTAGGCCACTATGGATAGTATTATCTGCAACCAGCTGTGAAGGCAGAGTGGAAGTTTTACACACTTTTAAGCCCACACGCTCTCCTTCTTACACACACACACACACACACACACACACACACACACATACGCACACACATTTCCAGTCGCCCTCCAGCGAGCCAACAAAAACAAGCCCAAGATCTAAAGCCAGCTCTCTATACAGAGACACTTTGGCACTCGGTGTTAGACCACTTGAAAAGACTTGTTAACAGAGCGGAGTCCTTTAGATATTAAGCCAAGTGAGTTTGAAGCACTTCAGCAGAGCGCAGATAGCCATAAGTGTCACCGCTGTGGAGAGAAAAGAGATGGATCCTTTCACTTTCAATAACTGGGAATGCGCTGCAATCAGTGCACTCTTAAAAGGACCTGTCAGGTGTATTTCTTTTATAGAAGCTTTTACCGTGTGGTAGGCTGCAATAGACCTTTATCACAGCTGCCGTTCTGACATGAAATAGCAGGTAAACACAGGTGTTACTAATGACATTAATTAAGGTTCTGTTCCATTTAAGCACAGAGCCTTAATTAATGCCACTAGTAACACCTGTGTGTTCTTTCCACAACTTTCTATTGTACACAGAGACGATTGCTAGGAATTTCACCCTGTATGCTCAGTATTTAGTGTTATGGTGTTTTGGAGGTGATATGAACTGTTCATATGCATTGTAGCAAAACATAAATGCTGGATGCAGAGAAGTGGAGCTGCTGTTTGACTAGACTTAAGGGGATGGTAAATGTGGATTTTCTTATTTAGTATTATTCTTGAGTACAATTTTCATCATCCACATTTCAGAGTTCCTAAAAGTCAATAACTGTTATAAAATGGAGTTTTAGGGTCTGCATTTTCTACAGTAATCCATTCCAGCAGGGCTGAGTGGGCTTTAGTTCCCCTTGTAGGGTAACAATGTTGTCTGGACTCTGGTAAGACCAACCAACTGCTCAGCAAAGTGAAAATATCCTGCTTGTTGGAACTGAAATAGATACAGGTGTTAGTAGCTCCATTAGCAAAATGTTAGCAAATGTTTTCTTAGCTAACATAGTTGTCACTGACAGTACCTGATAACTATAAAGGAGGCTTGCATGTATTTTTTGAGACCGAAAATGGTTATTTTGCATTTGTTACATTTGTAGGACCTATATTTGGACTCATGATGGTCCAGGAATGCTCTAAAAGGCTCATTTTCCCTCTACAAGTCAAACTCAAAAACAAACATGAATGCATTTGATTGTATCTTTAACGCCAGCATGGCAGCTCGGGCCACTATTGCTATCATATTTTCCTTCTTCCACCGATTCCTTTCCTGTTTGTCTCCCTGTGGAAATGCGAGCGCCATGCTTGCCTTGCCAGATAAGCATCTTTTACTGTAAGCCGTACCATCCTGACTCATGGCAGCCTGACAGAGGAGCTGGCTGTACGGTGGGTATCGGGTGATAGACAGCTTCCGATGCTATCTCTCGCTCGCTGCTAAGTTACAGGAAGCCTTGGAGTTCCAGGGTGGATAAATGGATGCATGCATGGATGAAGGATGTGGTAATTTTCCCTCGGGTCCCTGCCAATCATGATCAGAAGTGGATTAAATATGTATTTGATTTCTATGATTAGGTTGGAGCAGGCAAATTCAATCACAACAGCTGTATCATCCCTCCACTCCAACCTGTGTCCCACATCAGCCATTACTGAGCTATTGCCCATCTGTTTTTATTTCTCTCAGCAGTTCATAATGTTTGTTGTCCTGATGATCAATGGGCACCACATGGCAATAACAAGGGCAGAGGTTGATTCAGTCTGGAGCTTCCCATGCTAAAAATCTGAGCACTCATGGCACTTTGGATGAAACATGGAAGAAACACTCACACTTATTTCTCGGCCCAATTTTGACCCAGATCAGCAGCCAAACTTAAACAATATTTCGAATGCAACTACAAAGGACTTTTTTTTTTTTTTTTTTTTTT
>OMKZ01011325.1:1172-14223 GCA_900302535.1 Neoniphon sammara | reverse complement strand
GGCATCTTCAGGAACCTGGGTGAACTGATTGACCGGTTTGTGGCTGACTTCCGGGCGCAGGGCCCCCCCAAGGCAGGCACGGAGGAGGGTGGAGCAGTCCTGCCTAGCTGTGCTGACCTCTTTGTGTATTACAAGAAGTGCATGGTGCAGTGCTCCCAACTGAGCACTGGAGAGCCCATGATTGCCCTCACAACAATCTTCCAAAAATACCTGAGAGAGTACGCCTGGAAGATCCTCTCTGGCAACCTGCCCAAGTAAGACCGCCATCTGCGGTGGTTCGCTTTGTCTGTTAACAAAAAACAGGCTTGTTAGAATTGTCATGCCTCATTTAAGCCAATGGATACTGTTAGCCAAAAACTGGCTTGTTTGCAAGTAGTGATACCCATTGTTTTTAGTGATGTATGTGGACAGAAAGTTGGTCCCATAATCTGACAAAGACCTGTATGAATAGTAGAGTAAATCTCAAATGTCAGAGTCAATCCAATAAAGTAATAAAAAGTAAGATTTGCAGGGTAAAAGGACACCGATGTCCTATACCCACAAAATTTCCATCTTGGGATTTTAACTGACATGGTCAAATTTAACTTCGACTTTGAAGTCAGAATTGACTAAAGGAGGGATGATGGAAAAGAAAGGAAAATAAATCAGGACTGGCTTAGAGAGCTTCACTTCTTTCCTCATTCCCTTCTGTCAAGCCCAGCCTCCGGGCTTTTCCAGGAAAACATTCGAAAAATAGTCACTTGATAACAGCAATAACTGTATACCGAAAACAATGCTGGAAGCGCAAACGGCTTATAGCGTTCATTGTCTAATATTTCAACTATTTCCATCCATCAAAACCATTTAATTTTCTGGGCAATAACACATACCGATTTGTTTCGATTTCGACAAACAAGCACGCCACGCCCGGATTTGTTCATTCTTCTTTCATGATGAAGAGGCTTTTTAGGAGTTTAGTTTGATAGTTAATGTCTTTAGTACTTGCTGTGTTTGATGGGTTGGGGTTGCATGCTATGTGGGATCTGGAGATGGTTATGTTGTGGCAATGCCTAATACACTACCAGCAAAAACATCTCTGGCTCATTGGCCACATTAGAACCCCTCACTGGCTGTGGTGCACACACACACACACACACACACACATACACACATATACATATATACACACACACACACACACAGAGGCGTGCTGTGTTTCTCTCAGATGTGCGTGCATGCTAATTACACTCTTGCACTCACTGACATACTAATATATCTTGTATATGCAGCCATGCACACACAGTCAAAGATCCACTTTCACACTTTCCAAGCATGTACACATGCAGACACACACAGACGACGCTCGTCTTGTGCGGTATTCTTTGTATTGTTTTTCTGGGGTCTTGAAAGGGGCCCTCTCTAGGAGCCTGAGCTATGTTGTGGTTTTACCCACATGTCTCTGCTGTGACGTTTATTAATGGAGGGGGGCTGGCCGCTGAAGCCAAGTTGGCGCAACTTCCCTACCCTTATGTAGCTGAGCCTGTTGTTGCGTCTGAGTTATAAAAAATGGCTTCCTTTACCTGCAGTTCAAAAGGAGATACATTCCTCGAAGAGTTTTCTTATATGGCTTAGCAACCCAGGGGGGTCCACGGCAACCAGTCTTAGCAACAGTGATGTAGGGCATGTGGGAAAACATCTTAGACTGGCTTCTCACAATGCAACTTCCATACTGCAGTTGCAGGTTGTAAATGAAACTTTTTCGGTTGCCATGTCAACAAACTCATACGGAACATTCCAAATGATGATGCAAACCGAATTTATAATTTTCAATGGGTGGTTCACCTCCAAGTGGCATGGAACTCGAGTTGCATTTCAGTTGCACCATGTAAAGCCAGCCTTATACCTCTCAGTTCTTTCATTCTTTCATGTTTCAATCTCTTTCTCTGTCTTTCTGTGTTTCTCTCACCCCCTCCGTCCTTCCCCTCTCTCTCCTCAGGACCAACAGTAACAGCGGGGGTCTTACCATCACCAGCCTGCTGAAGGAGAAGGAAGGCTCAGAAGCAGCCAAGTTCACCGTGGACGAGCTCTGCCTCATCTGTAGCATCTTGAGCACCGCCGAGTACTGCCTGGCTACCACACAACAGGCAGGGGATGCACACACTCACACACCAACACACACAGACCTTTAAGTGTCTCTTACGTGGATACCTTTATATTTTGATCATAATTGTCAGGCACTTGTCGTATTACTTAGGGTAAGACATTTCTTTACTTGTCCTTCAGTTCCCGCGTTCAGCATTGTTAGTGTTCTGAATTGAAATCAGTGGGCATCACTACCTGCAAACTAACAGGCTGTCTTGTTGCTAGACAGCAGATTGAATAAAATATGCTAACCAAACTAAAATGCCACCAGAGAAAGCTTTTGCCTGTTGAACAAAATTAAGTACAATTTCAAGGTACTATTCGTTTAGTGAGTCACCAGCGCACTCAGATCACAGGTTCTGCTTTACAGAAAGCATGAATATACTAGTCACTGAGGATGCAGAACTGCAGGTTTATCATCAGCGACAGTATACGCTGAGAAACATAAGCACGCAGATATCATGTCACACAGTAAAGTGTGTTTCATCAGAGTTTTGAGGAACTCACAGTAACTGTCAGTTGATTACAACACAACCTGGGTAGTTTCATCAGTGCTGTATCTGTGCAATAGACAGCACATATAGAAATACCATAGCTTCATTTTGTCAACATGTAGAAAAGGATCAACACACATTTGAATGAACATGTTTGTAAGTGGTCTGTCAACTGCTGTGTAATAAATATTCCCCTAAAAATTAAAGCCTTTGTGTGTGCATGTGCAAAAGCATATTTGTGTGCATGCATGTTTATGTTTGAATTTGTGTTTTAGCTGGAAGAGAAGCTCAAGGAGAAGGTGGATAAGGTCTTGGTGGAGAGAATTAATCTGACTGGAGAGATGGATACATTCAGCACGTAAGTCACACACAAATACAAGCAAGTTACCTGTTTTATCCATTAAGAGCCCTTAAGAGAGTGTTTTCAAAAGAGCACATTTTCATGCTGTGCAATGTGCCTTATTTATTTTCTTTTGTTTTTGTTTTTTTAAGTAACCCAGTTTTACTTTAATGTTACCAAGATATCAGAGGTGTCCCCATGTACATATGAAATCCTGTACAATTCAAATTGTGCGTGTAAAGGTTATTATTTGAATGGGTCCTCTTTGTGTTCCTCAGTGTGATATCCAACAGTATCCAACTACTTGTTCAAGATCTTGACGCCGCCTGTGACCCTGCTCTCACTGCTATGAGCAAGGTAGGCCACACTTTGTTATCAAGGAAAAATAACACTAGTATCAAATATGTTTGCCGAGAAAGATTGTCTTTGGTAGTTTTGAGAAAGATAAATGGATGGATAGATTGGAATACATCACTTATATTTTGTGCTCAAGGAGTAGTTATGTTAAAGGGTGGCATTCAAGGCTATTTCACCAAAATAAAGTGTTGCCAAAAATTGTCGCCACTTCCAGACATCCCAAAATTTGCACATCAACAGTATGTATTGTAGGTTTTAAAAAAAAAACAATATATCAAAGGTATAGTGTAAATGTGGCATCTTAAAATCTAATTTTGAATGACTGACCTCAAGTTTTTGTCTCCAAATTTCAATTACAATTCACACAACACACGCTCTTTCTACATTAAATATTTATTGACTACACAAACCTGATTCAAACATCATTCTCACACTAGTTGCATCCAACCTCTGATGCCTAACTCTCTCTCTCTGCCTTTCTGTCCATCCCTGCAGATGCCGTGGCAGAGTGTGGAGCACGTGGGGGACCAGAGTCCGTATGTGACATCAGTCATCATGCACATTAAGCAGAATGTGCCAATCATCAGAGACAACCTGGCCTCCACACGCAAATACTTCACTCAATTCTGCATCAAGTTCACAAAGTACTATACATTCTCACACACACACATGCATACATATACACACATACTTGTTCTGCATCTATAGTTAAGACCTTTCACTGACTTTCACAGTTATAATCTTAACTTAAAGTCTCCCCTATTTCATGCCTCACCTGAACCTATACCCAAGCCCACACACACTTACATGACCTGAGCCATAATGAAATGTACATGAAGTTTATATGTTTGTCTTTCTTCTCTCCTTCTCCAGCTCTTTCATCCCTAAATTCATCAACCACCTGTTTAGGTGTAAGCCTATCAGCATGGTGGGGGCTGAACAGGTAAGTTCAATTTCTGCTAGTCTGTCCCAATCACCAGTATATGTGCTTCACAAGGCCAAAACAGAAAAAAAATTGGTAAGGCTTTATACTGTAGGAAGTGCATTGGAGTCATATATACAGGATATGCTTCCATGTTGTAGTTACATCAGAAGTTAAACACATTATATGCATTATTATGTCCATTAAAATACATTTTCAATCTGGTATGACTATTATGAGACTGTTAAAGGCTGTTTCTCCACAAAGTATTCATCACCTCAGGTGATTATGCTCATATAATGTTCTCATGATACCTTATAATGCCTGATAAGAAAACTTCAACTGAAATGTTACCTGGGTTCCTGCCTGGTGTTTCCTGCACCATCAGCTCCTGCTGGACACCCACTCCCTGAAGACAGTCCTGCTGGACCTGCCCTCCATCGGCTCCCAAGTGCTCCGCAAGGCGCCTGCCAGCTACACTAAGATAGTGGTGAAAGGCATGACACGTGCAGAGATGATCCTTAAGGTGAGAGCAAAGCACTTAATTAACCCAAACCCACTCCAGTGCAGCTGCTCTGTAGCTTGATAGTAGATGACTCTGTTTGCAATGGGCAGATCTCAGGTGTGAACTGGTAAAGAGCATTTGTGTTCAGCCTACCTTCCTTGTTTTTTTGTATTTAGTGTTTTTGGTAAAGCTCAGACATACTTTGATCTATGACACATTGACAGTCACATCTTGATTATTGTCATTTGACAAAAAATAACACATTGGCAACATGTATGTATATATACACTCTAAACATAATTACATATATATATTTACCAGCATTTACCAACTGCCTTGCTTTGGGGGAAAAAACTGACCTCAAACTTCTGGCTCCCAAAGCCAGTAGAAATGCTGTTAAAGAGATTAATATACTGTAATTTAAGCTGTTTACTTTTTATATAAACTCAGGATAAGCTTGGATTTTTAACTGGTGGATTTTAACGAGAAGCCAAGTTCACCCGTAAATAGAAATGAATGATTCAACTTCAGCTCATCTCACTGTCAGAGCAGTCTTTAAGAGATTCTTCAGGGTGGGTGGCTCACTTCATGATGGCCGTTTATACAGCCAGAACTTTAGGTACTGTCCTTTAATGGCTTGAAACCTTTTTCATAGCCTCTGCTGTAAAAATGGTATACATGAGTTCCTTTAAACGTTTGTTTGCCGTTAAAGTGTAATGTTAAAACTCTGACATATCCCTTTAAACATGAACTTTGCTATCTAAACCCGTGGCCAAGAATAGTCTGGCACAATGTGCCGCTAACTGCTTTTTCCACTGTTTGAGGCTCCATCGTAAGAAGAAACAATAAGCTAAATCAACACTACTCTGTTTGCAGTTTGCCTGCCGAGCCAATGTTTGTCTGAGTCGTTTGAGATTATCAATTTAGAGGTTATTTTGGGCAGAATAACCCTTTAATTGCATCTATAACCCCACTCAGGATAGCATTTTATGAGTGTGTTTCCATAAACTAGTCCACCTCACATTAAGTGGGGGAGGGCAGGAGGAGTGGAGCTTGTGCACCTCTTGGTTTAATGAGTGAGGCAGACCAAGGCAGGAGACACACACACACACACACACACACATTCTTATGCACAGTATGTGGTTGACCTTGGGCCAGTAGAAAGGTGTGAGTGGGTAAGCAAATGCATGCATCCATGCATCTACTCACGCAAACGCAGACAATCACACATTTGGCAGGCAGAGTCTGAAATGTTTACAGGCATCACTCAGGCATGTATTAATGTTTTTTTCATTGACGAGAGCAAACACAGGATTTAGCCAGTCCCAGCCAAGGTTACATTATGGGACCCTCGAGGACAGTGGTATGTGACTGCCATAGTTTAGCCCCACCCTAATTACTTGTCCCATCCCTGGAGCCTAGAGAGATGCTCACACACACACACACACACACACACACACATACACACATGTAGTACACAGCATATCCCCACCTATCCCTTGATTTTTGTGAGGCTCCCTGCAGGCCTTCCTTCCTTCCTGTTGTTATTGTTTTGAAACAGCCTTGATGTTCATGGCAGTCAAAGGTAAACTTGTTCTAATCATGCTACATTTGTCCTGCCTCCACTGTGAAGAACAGTGTGACCATCAGCATGCAGTAAAATGTGTAAAACTCTTCCCTCTTCCTGACTCCATGGCCAGAATTTAGTAAAAAGAAAATACAGGCTTGGAGGCGAAGAATCTTGGCCGCTCGTCTTTTTGGCTAATTTGTTGATATGAGATACATAATTTAAATCAGTCTAATACACATTTACTCTTTGGGCATTTGGTTGCTTGTATGCTTGCCAGGTATCCTAGAGCCAGGTCAATGTCAGTTCCAAGTGTGGGCCACATGGAGCAATATCTTTGAACTGAAATTTCTGAAAACACAGTTGAGTTTTCACCCTGTGTCTTCTCATCCACTGTTAAATCAAATAAAGAATGCATGTAGTTGTATAATAAGCAGAATTTAATGAGATCTAATGCTAAGTGAAATGATAAGTTGCAAGATAGTTGTTTTATGGTGTCTCATACAGATTTGGGGGGAAAATGTACATCTGTATTCTCTTCAAAAAATAGCTTAAATGTATTTATATGCAACCCCTCTTCACTGTCATGAAAGAGGTTTTCACAATATAGACCTATAGAGCGCACTGAGATAACCATCGGCCAGGCATATCACCTGGGATGTGATCTAGATGATTCCTGCAGACGTCTAAAAGATGTGGTCAATAGTGCATGAAGGCCTTAGAGGGAGATATGCATACTGCTGTGATAATGGAAGATAGAGAAAAACTTGGCAGAATCAACGTTAACGCAGGCAAATCTGATACTTTGAGAAGTATCAAAAGAACACCTTAACAACGTGTTGGTCAACATGCCATATAAGAAGCAAATTGTAGTTGTTACAAATAAAAATTTACAAATGATGCAGTCTTGATGAAAAGAAAAGGTAATAACACTGCAAATAATAATATGAGTCGTGTTTAAGCCAGTGCACGGCTGTTGCAGTAAATGTTTCGTTTACTTCTTGAAAAATAGAGTATTTTATATTTTGTTGCTGGTCAGGTAGGCTGTTACAAAGTGAATGTATTCAATCAGTTGCAGAGAATTGGCTTTGTGAAGGACAGAAATCCTGGAAGCACAGCTATGAATGTGATCATTGAGATAGTAAATAGTCAAAGCTTGAAGGCAGGAAATTGGTGCATTTCCCATATGTAGAGATGTATCTCTGTGTGTGTATACGCTCATCAATATATTTTTGCAGCCATTCAAGGTGTAGTAGTGAAACAGGCGAGAGCGCTCTGTGAAAAAAAGAATCCATGACCTTAACCTACAAGGGTTTTGGTTTCAGTGAGTGAGCAGGTGTGGGAGGTTTGACTGCTTTATTTAGAGATTCAAGGACAAATAAGCAGATTTTCTGGGCACTGATATCAGAGAGAGGGTGGAAAATGAGTGAGGAACTACGGAGGAGGAGTAAATAAGAGAGGATGAATGTCCTGCTGAAATGCTTTTGTAGAGAAGTGTGTGCACAGAGAATATTCCAGTACTGTGTGAAATAATAATGGTGCAGTTACATTTAGTTTAGTTAAGTTTTCTTGGTGCTTTTTTAAAAGCTTTTTTAATGTTTCTTGTTGTGACACTAGCGTTCTTGCTGCTTTTGAGCAAGGAGATGTGTGGTTCCTGCAAGTAGAGATTTTAATGGCTATGAACAAAATTCAGCTGGCTGATGTTGAATTTGGAAATTGAATAATTTTTATAAATGCATTACGATTTACTAATGGTTTCAAGAGGGCGCAAAAGGGCAGGTTCTGTGGAGGTGGATCTGTTGGGATCCCATCCATCTGAAAGACTTTTGAAAGAGTCCTACAAAGATTTGGACAGATTTCCAGCGTAGAGAGAGTGAGTAGAGAGAAACTGTTTTAATCTGGCCAGCATTTTGGGTATCGACTTCGTGCAACATCAAGGTGCCTCACAGGTAATTGCTTCCACCTTGAGTTTGGCCCTAAAGCTGCTGAAAGACGAACCCCTTGAAATCAGGTCAATACGCAAATTCCTCTACCAAGCCTCAACAATAGGTTTTAATTACGGTTTATGGTGCAGTGTGACTTGAACTGAAATGTGGCTTACCTCACCAAAAAAACTGCGAATCTGTTGGGATAATTAAAGGCTCGCTTTCAGTTTTCAAAGTTCACTTGTGGGAATTTAGTTGGAAAACTCACTACATGTTTTCTTGTAGATTCTGATTAATT
Organism: Neoniphon sammara; assembly: GCA_900302535.1. Classification (NCBI taxonomy): domain Eukaryota; kingdom Metazoa; phylum Chordata; class Actinopteri; order Holocentriformes; family Holocentridae; genus Neoniphon; species Neoniphon sammara. Next base: position 5,694 of record OMKZ01011325.1, on the reverse strand, counting down.
AAGCAGAAGTTAAAATGCACCTTGTATTACTACACTGTTATCTTTAAATAGGCTGTTCTCCGTATTATCTGATATATGAAAAGGTTCTATTATAGACTGTCTCAATGCTTTTAAGTGAAGTACAGTTCAACAAAAGTAATTCTTACTTAGCAGAATTAAGTCAGGGTGCCAAGACTATTGTGATACCGATATCATATGTGGCTGTTTCGGGAGTCGACTTCTTGCTCATACGAATCAGTACTATAGACCTTCCAGCTTAATGTTAGAAAACAGAGAGCAGTACGTTAAAGGTAAAGCAGCATTTGCTTGTTCCTCAGCTCTCAGAAGAGAAGTTACAGATGGCTTCTTTTGGTTTTCCAAGTCAGATTTGCACATGCCAAGTCTCCATGTGAATGCACATGTCATCAAATTATCTATTGTTATTATCTATTTTGGGTTGTCTAACATGGGAACCAGCGCACAGTTCATTTCTGTCTGTCTCAGGCAGCCTCACTTGGCCGGTGTGAAGCCTGTGAGACGTGGCTGTTTTCCACGCTCCTCCAGCCCAGCCCACAACAGCTCCAGCTCTCTCCCACCTCTGAAGTTCTCTTCTGGGGAGTGTTGGAAAGGCAACGTCCTTCCCTACCCTTGTTCAGCCTGGATGTTTTTTTTTTCCCCCTCACTCTGTTGCTCTGTCCTTCTCTCTCTCTCTCTTTTTATGCCTGTTATATTCTGTAGGTCTCTCTGCCCCTTTCTTTTCCTTTTTTAAAATGGTCCCTCTAGGCCTTTCCCTTGGCCCGGCTCCAGGACAGTTGCTAAGTAAATCACTCAGTCGGTAGAAAGGAACCAAAGAATTCCACACAATCCTGAGCTTTCCATGCCCGCCATTCCCCCTCTCCGTTTCTCTCTCTTGATTTCACCACACTCTTTCCTTTACTCTTATCACCTTTTCATGCCCTTTGGTCCCTGCAAAAAGAGCAGTATAGCAGGAAAGGATGGATTGAGTGTTTTTGACGTGAAGCGAGACAGAAATGTTTTGAGAGATGGTTTGTGTGTGTGTGTGTGTGTGTGTGTGTGTGTGTGCACGCGTGTGTGAGACTTGAGGTGGAGGCGGGTGGACGGGGGGGGTCTGTCAGCCATGTGTTGGTCTGCCTGCTTTGTAGCGGCTTCAAGCAATGCTATCCAATCCACGTTTTCCACCCTCTCTCTATTGTTGGAAAAAAACAAATTCTGTCCACGAGGCTTGTGCCTCATTTAACTTTTTTTGCCTGCTCTCAACTAATGCTGATTTTTGCCCGACTCATTACAGCCCCAAAATAATTACCGGTGAGGTTAACTTTTGCCCACTCATGCATGAAGCAATTGGTCTTAAAAAAAAAAAAAGGCAGGAGGGGAGGGGGTTCCTAAATATAGCCCTATAGTCTTGGCTTAGTTTGCAGCTTGAACCATTTGCACACTGTCTGTTGTAGTCCTCCCCTCTTCCTCGTTTGGGCCATAGCTGCCCCATGTGGGATCATTTAAAGTTCTCTTGGGTCGTCCCATGATGGTTCACAGGAAAGGGGGGGTTTGGAAGCCAGCATTAAACTCGGCTCCTCCACAGGTGGTGATGGCCCCACATGAACCGCCAGTGGTGTTTGTCGATAACTACATCAAGCTCCTGGCCGATGGCAACCCCGAGACCTTCCAGAAGATTCTGGACATGAAGGTCGGTTGGTTTTGAGCCACACAAATGTTTGAATTCTCTGTCTCACTTTTGTTTCTGTGATGTAACCTGCTGTTTTCCACTTCCCCCTGTTTTGCATACAGTATGTTATTTTGCTGTCACCATGAAGGGAACCAATGCACTACCTCATTTAGAGCTTTTATGGTGTCTTCCTTGTTTGTGGGTTCCATATGTTTTCTGAAATGTTTGTCAGTGCTTTGTGAATATTTACTTTAACGCAACTTAATACTCTATGTGTGTGCATGTGTGTGTATGTATGTGGGTGCTCATGCATGGGTGTGTAGGGTCTGAAGCGCAGCGAGCAGAGCAGCATGCTGGAGCTCTTCAGACAGAGGCTGCCCACTCCTCCCTCTGGGGGCGACGGTGGCCCCTCGCTCTCCTTCAGCACCCCCACCCCTGAGCAGGAGTCGTCCCGCATCCGCAAACTGGAGAAGCTCATCAAGAAAAGACTGTGAACAGACACGCTGAACACAAACCTCAAAAGAGCTGCAGGCTAGAGCGGTCCTTACCTGTCTTGCCCTCAGCTGTTAATCACAATGACTTGATCCAGCTCCATTCAGCTACACTGAAGAGTTACAGAAAAAGCGACAAGTTGTTTTTTTTTCTGACTGATATTACTATGAATCCAAGCTGAAGTTGGATTATGAAGAAACTTCCTCAGCTGCTACTTGCTGTTGGTACATACATCATTTAGTTCTGTAATTTCCCACCTTTCATTTCATGACACTAAACCTGAGCTTTGAAACATGGTAGAATCCACTATACATCACACACTCAATACATGGTTACATGCTGTATTATTTCCACTCCAAAGCCTGAATGCAGAGCTTTTAAATAAAAACTGCTCAGAGAGCCACTATAGCTGCCACTCTGGCCCACATCCACTCCACAGTGATTACAGGCAGGCTGACCTTAATTAAAGTGAATGTTCTCTGAATATCCCCGTGTATCTCTGTGATCGCCAACGTCTGTCTCAGCTATTTTTATTTCAAGCGGGGGGATACCAATGTTCAATTTGTGTGCATCTCTGTGATCCATTAAAGTGGATGTACGTCATGGGGGTCGGCGGTGTTTGTGTGAATGCTGTCCCACAGTGCAACATGGACGCCAGGTTCAGAGTTCCCATTTCTGGAACAAAGAAGAGCTTTGGCTTTCATGCATCCTCAGTTAAGACATGAGGCCGGCTTTGTCTTGGCTTTTGAAACTCCCCCTAGGTTGACTTGGAAATTAGAACCAGCTAGCTCAAGCCTTTTAACTTGGGTCTTTGCCTAGGAGGGAGGGAGGGAATGACTGAGTGTACGTGTGTGTACATATGTGCATGTGTGTTTGTGTTATCTGCTCTTTATTTTTAAGATAGTTCAGTGATTTTTAATAATTTCATCTTCATGGTTTGGACTAATTTATCTTTTATGTTGGCATGAACACAAGGGATTTGTTTTTTAGTGCAACACAAGAGAGACACAGACATGGCCATCTATCTATCCATCCAACAGCAAATATTGTATGCTCTCTGAATCAGCTCTTAGAGTCCCTTGAGATGTTCTCTGTAATTTGATGACAAAAAAATTAATTTGGTCATGACAAAAAGTGCTTAGGCAGTACAAAAAAAAGAGGGGCTAATGTATCCCCTGGCTTGTCTTGACACTTTGCCAAGCTCTCCCTGTGTCAGTGTAAAGCAGCTCCCACATCACCTCAGCAATGTAAAATGCTTCCCAGTCTTACAGGAGAGATAATGAAAACAGTTCATTTTGAGGACTAATCTGTGATCTGAAGGACTGGCTGAAAACTGATTTGGATGCTTGCAGTGCCTCTCGGTTTGGCACGTCACTGAGCATCATATCTGCAGCCGGATGTTAGAATTGCACACATGTACACATTCCTGCCTTCTGTTGATAGAACATGTTACTTATTTGTAATGTCTAAATTGTATAGGCTAACTAACAAAAGGCAATTGTTGAACACTATTAAAAGTTTGCCTTAAGTTATTAATGTGTGTATTGCTTGTGTTCTTTGCACAATATTAGGAAGAAATATCCTGATTTTCATCAAAGTCCGACTTTCATTCTGAATGAGGGGTTGGGAAAGTTCCCGTGTATCGTTTCGTTGCCGCTAATCCTTTCCCCCAATCAGCAGCGAGAAAATGCTTTAAAAAGGCGTTTCCTTTCCTATATTCCTGGAAAAACAATGAGACCCTTTGAGAGAGGAGAAATCTGAAGACAAGCAGCGGGCGGGACACCCTCAAATCCCCTCTCCGGTGACACACCATTAGGACTAATTAACTCTGTCAATTTAGAAGTGGGGAAGTTCGACCTCCGATTTTGAGTTTCACTGTCAAGTTTGACTATGCTGTGATATTTTGCACTGACATAGTAAAGGACACGTGTTAAATTGAGTTCAGGTGTTTTATATGGGGAGTCTGGATTTGCGGCGGTCGGGGAACTGATTTACCGGCCGGTTGATGAACTTCCCAGCGGGCAGCCGTGCATGCTGTCCGGGGAGCGCTCGACAGTAGCACCCGGGTCACTTCGCCAGTAAACAGAAAAACACGGTACGGGGACCTAAAAAAACACACCGGAACTGCAATCTGGAAGTTTTTTCTCTTTCGTAATCCGCATCTGTCACCGGGGTTTTGTAACACGGAACTAGAAATGGTGGGCAGGTTGAATTTGTCAAATGTATGTGAGGGAGATCCGCTGGATATGAGCTGCAGGGCTGAACGAGGACTAGACAGCCCGGACTCTGGGTTGCCCCCGAGCCCGAGCCCCAGCGCCTGGCTGCTGCCCGCGTGCACGGATAAAACCGGGGGAACGAGCCCGGTGT